>ML769749.1:0-62838 GCA_009733575.1 Gymnopus androsaceus JB14 | reverse complement strand
TCCCAGAGAAGAGGGTATCAGGGCCACAACAGGTTCCAAACATGTATACCCTATTCTGGCTTATCCCTCCCAAGTGATCACCATGGAGCAGATATCTACTTAACTGCTGGAAGAAAAACCGGAGATTTCCTATGGTGCGATGTAGAGTAGGTTTGAGAGCTTGGCACCAAGCAACAATTGCCATATTGTCGAACGAGTCGATGATACAAAATAGACGAAAATTCCAGCTCAGAATCCGGGAAGATGGAAAAAAGCCCTGCCAATGCTCTGTTTGCAAAGGATCTAACCGACCTGTTTTGAGATGGACCAGGCAGCGCCATGCGTTGAAGGAAGACTGTAACAGAGCAGATCAAGCAGTGAAACAGCAATGTTTTGCCTCTCCTCCAAGCGCAGATTCTCTCTCTACTGGTCATGGTAATTCTGATTCTTCTAATTCTAATGTATGTGAACTTTTTATTCATTTATTAAATATCTACTGAACGACTCAATTAACAGGCAACTGCTAGTGGATCCCAACTGAGGTCACATCCCCCACGAGGAGCTTCTCAAGGATGTCCAGAACTGCTGACAAAACCACAGCAGACTCCACAGCTCCCATCACCCATGTCAAATAATGGCCAGCCATCTCCTTTCTCCAGAGCAGCTTGCAGGCCTTATACCGTTTGACAACAATGAATTTCCGGACCCCAACTCTACACGTTTGTCACCATCACCAGTATCATCATCAGCAATTGTACCTGTTGTTCCTCCCGGTGCCATATCATCGACATCGTCAGCTTCTGAACCCGTTCGGGAATCGTCTGGCATTATACCTGCGCAAGGTCCAGCACCAACCACAACTGCAATTCCAACCACTACTATTGTCGATGCAGCCGGAGATGGCTCTATAGCTACTGCCACGGGTGCAGTTCCAACCACTACTATCGGTGACGTGGCTGGTGACGGCTCTACAGATACCGCCACTACTGTAGCTGCAAGCACTACTATCAACGACACGGCTGGTGATGGCTCTACAGATACCGGCGGTGTTGCTCCTTTGGCTCTGGGAAGTGATACTACTGATGTAACATGTCCTGCTTCAAAAAAAAAACACCGAGTAATATTCTATTTGCTTTCATTCATACCATTACTGATCGTTACTCATTTTCTACAGATAGATCCTTTGTGAGTGCTTCTCGTAAAATTTTCAATTAGCTGTGCTCATCATTCGATTCTTTTGCCTCTAGCGCATCTCATTCAGTTCCTCAAACGGTTCCACCTCCTTCAGTGCCGTTTACCAGTACCGTGAAAGTGAAGCCTGTTCCAAAGAAGCAGCAACCAATGGTATTAGAAGCCAACTGTGCAATTACAGGATGGTACGTCTGCATTACCATACTTGTTTCTTCGGTATGCTGACTAGTCCCAGAAACATATTTGCTGCTGAGTATCTCAAAACTCACGAAGTCACCACCGCCAAATTCACTGCAGTATGGAAGGATGTTCCGAAGACAACGAAAGACATACGTTTACACGGTTCTTTGGTTTTGCACTTAGTCTGAATTTCACGCAGATATATGAGACACAAGCAAGAAAATTGAAGAAGGTTCGTAATGTTATCTCGTCGCAATTCTTTTGTGAGCTAACAAGTTACTGTTTGATACAGAACGCGAACAAGACGACTGGGAATCCCGCGAATGGTACCGGTAGCCATGACAACAGTGCTCCTGGCGGTGTGGGGGCTATGGGAGACAGCAGAGAGCGGTGAACAGGGCAGAAGGAGGGGCAGGGAAGCAGGAGGCGGTTATTAGGCCATATCAGACTATACCAGATTCATTCGCTTATTTCCAGATGTTCTCGGATACGTATGTACACCATATCAACACATACTCAGATAAGTTCGAACCACTTCAGAAATTGGAGCAGAATCTGAGTAAATTTGACACGGGTTCCGAAACTTGTTCGGAACTCAGTTTTAGTCAGATGATCTTGGACCATTTTGCTGTAGGTCTTCACTGGGATCCACTCCCAACACCTTTGCATACTTGGTGATAAATATCTCCACACCTGAGAGCACTTGACTAGGCAAATCCAATGCCAATTGGGAGGGTTCATTCATGAACAAAAAATCAAAGGCCAAAACAAGACTACTCCTCGAATAAGGGAATTGGGGAATCGCAGTATGCCACAATTGATCGTATTCTGAAACTAGCTTGTCGTAGCTAGATGATAGCATTGTGATCACCAAACTCCTTCCTAAGCCTGGGGGGCTGTTGATAATGTAGAGCCTTCCAGTGGGGAGTCCATGAAGGAAAAGGTATGGATCAGCGGACCCAAAGATGATCCAAACTGTAGCTCGAGGAAAGGGCTCTATCATAGTGCTGATCCCTCATCTTTCTATAGGAGATTTGATCATGATTGTCGACTGTGAGATTCAGAGATCATGCGTCAATCCTAAGGCCTAAGGTACAGGTAACAGCGCGTACAGTCACACATGGATGGCAAGTCTTGTCACGCTCGCCTCAATACCGCCGAAGTTCAGTTTTATACTAGCTATGTCTATATTTGGTAGCATGGATGGTTTACATTAATTCATCACTGCATGGTTGATTATTATATTGTGTGCAATAGCTGTGGCCTAAAAAATAAGAGGGAGAAGACTTACAGCGCTTTCGGGAAAACTTGGCATTACTATTAATTTTTTCATAAATAATTATTTTGTAATCCCCATTGAATCCGCAGTCGGAGGTGATTCCTGGCCTTCCACACGCTGCACACACACAAAGTCAGATGAAGTCTTTGCTGGTTACACACGGGAAAGGGAAAAAATTAAGGTCTACCAAATTGTCACCTGAAAGCAGACAAATCCTGATGTGTAACATATATAATGAATTACATCCTGATTTTACCTCTTTCTGGAGCATTCAAAAGTTGACTGAATCTCTCAAAATCAAACATAGAATCAAGTACAAATAGTTAGCTTTAGATTCAAGCTATATGATATGAGATGATAACTGGTAAGATTCAGTACATTTCAGGTGTGAACTCAAGTGATGTGCAACAGATAGATTATGGTTACTAATATTTGTACGTGAATGACAAAAAAACCAGGTACCAGAAAGTGTGCTTGATATAAGATAATTCTGCTAGAATTTCTGCACGCATAATAAGTTAATTGAAAGACTATAAATCAATGCAGGTGATTCAACGTTACTGCATCAAGGCCAAGATGCAGAAGCATGAGCCAAAGACGCAGACGCGCAAGTATGTCCAGTCACTGTCTTGACAAATTGAGCATGACAGATCTATTATGGGAATAGTCGTAACGAGCGGCGTGTTGTGAGACCCAGTGCACGAAACAGATCTCGGACCAATGTATCCCGAATGTCTCGCACCTAGATGTAGGTGGAGACCAAATGCGACCACCCGGGGTAACCGTGCCGTAAGGTGGGTCTGGACAGTAGTATGAGTGTTGTACAGAACAGTACAAGCCTCAGAGGTGCAAGGAACAGTGTATGGGCCACCCGTTGACATAATCAGGAGGAAGCGGGTGGTATTGTGGTCCGACAACCAGAAATGAGTGGGAGCGGATGGAATATGGGTGAAGGGGTGGTCCAAAAAGATGTAATAAGTCCGAATATGGATAATGCAGATGGAATACAGCAAATGCGGACGGAAATAGCGTGAGAGCGGGTGGAATAGGGTGAAAGCGGGTGGAAATAGCGTGGGAGCGGATGGAATAGTGCAAAAGCGGACGGAAATAGCGTGGGAGTGGATGGAATAGGGTGAAAGCGGATGGGAATAGTGTGAGAGCGGACGGAATAGCGTGAGAGCGGGTGGAAATAGCGTGGGAGCGGGCGGAATTGAGTGAAAGCGGACGGTCCCAGAGGTTCTAGAGGTAGCAAAACCCAAATAGGAAGCTCCCGGGGAGCTTTGGTTGTAAAGTTGTAAACAGAGATAGAAGCCAGTGAGCTCTGGACGTAGATTTGGTATCTACAAACAGAGCCTCGCAGTTAATGCAGATGACAGTGGGCCTTTGAACGGAGCTCGGAAGGCACAGCTGGTTAGAACAGATAGAAATAGAGAGACAGAGCAAAATGGGATCGATTTGGTAACAATGGTAATAACAGACTAGGGTGCATGGACTCGGGGTGTCTACTTATATACTGTAGGGTGGCTGTGTAAGTCGTCAGGAGGGCCTGATGGATGGTTATCAAGTGCGGGAGGCACCCGGGAGGCAGGATAAGTGGTAATCACATGTAGAAAGTGCCTGCCAGGCAGGATAAATGGTAAATAAGCATGGAAAGCGCCCGCAATGTAGGTAATGAGTGCGGGAAGTATCCGCGGATGGTCAGGAAGCGTGGGAAGTATCCGCGGACGGCCAGGAAGCGTGGGAAACATCAGCGGGTGGATAGCGGATGAGAAATGAGCCAAGGCCTGACATTATCCCCCCTTTAAAACCAGTGCCCCAAAGATATGTGACGACTGTAAGTGAACAAAGATGAAAAACACGCAAAGTCTCCAGCATGAAAGGTAAAGTATACTTCGTAAATTTGAAATAGTAAAAGTAAAAGAATTGGGAGGGTGCAAGGGAGCATTGAAACAAAAGAAAACAGAGAATAGTATGTTGCTCACAAGGATATCCCTTCCCAGTTGAACCATTTCGGAGTTTGGAGTCATCATCCTCCAACTCATCACCCAGTGGTTCCTCATCGGACTTCATCAACATACCGCTTCTGAGCTTTGAAGCTCATCACCCAACGGTTTCTTGTCAATACACCACTTCAAACCTTAAACAGTATATAAGTAGACACCCCGAGTCCATGCACCCTAGTCTGTTATTACCATTGTTACCAAATCGATCCCATTTTGCTCTGTCTCTCTATTTCTATCTGTTCTAACCAGCTGTGCCTTCCGAGCTCCGTTCAAAGGCCCACTGTCATCTGCATTAACTGCGAGGCTCTGTCCGTAGATACCAAATCTACGTCCAGAGCTCACTGTCTTCTATCTCTGTTTACAACTTTACAACCAAAGCTCCCCGGGAGCTTCCTATTTGGGTTTTGCTACCTCTAGAACCTCTGGGACCGTCCGCTTTCACTCAATTCCGCCCGCTCCCACGCTATTTCCACCCGCTCTCACGCTATTCCGTCCGCTCTCACACTATTCCCATCCGCTTTCACCCTATTCCATCCACTCCCACGCTATTTCCGTCCGCTTTTGCACTATTCCGTCCACTCCCACGCTATTTCCACCCGCTTTCACCCTATTCCACCCGCTCTCACGCTATTTCCGTCCGCATTTGCTGTATTCCATCCGCATTATCCATATTCGGACTTATTACATCTTTTTGGACCACCCCTTCACCCATATTCCATCCGCTCCCACTCATTTCTGGTTGTCAGACCACAATACCACCCGTTTCCTCCTGATTACGTCAGCGGGTGGCCCGTACACTGTTCCTTGCACCTCTGAGGCTTGTACTGTTCTGTACAACACTCATACTACTGTCCAGACCCACCTTACGGCACGGTTACCCCGGGTGGTCGCATTTGGTCTCCACCTACATCTAGGTGCGAGACATTCGGGATACATTGGTCCGAGATCTGTTTCGTGCACCGGGTCTCACACGTGTGCAATGATATCATCAAGATCTATGATATCCTGAGCATCACTAAGGGTAGAAGAGTAAGTTTTGGCTTGGAGATGTGGATAACGAAGGAAAGGATCATGTAAAGAGATGGCGAGCGGCAAGTGTCGACGAACATGGATGCGAACAGCATGGCTGACATTCTCGATGCGCTGAATTTGACCAGCAAGCGGTGCTTCATTAGATGTGGGTCTGTAAATGATGTTGGCATTCCCTTTGTGCATAATGTACGGAGAGAAGTTGACCCCATTGTGCTAGGCATATGCCCGGGTGGTGCCTTTTCTTTGAATGAATTCGTTGCTGCTTTTAGGAGCATTGACCGGAATGAAGCATTTGTCGAAAAGCGATGTGAGCTGCCGAATAGCCTTGGGGCAATCTGGACAATGCAGCCAGCTGCAGAGATTTGCTGTTTGTACTAGAGTCCTTACATTGGTAGCTTCCATAGGACCTAACCATGGGATAAGATTATTCTTTATAACTAGTTACTGAAAACATACTGCCAATATGAAAAAACTTGAAAACAATTAAAAACTTGAAAACAACTGAAAACTTGAAAACAATTAAAAACTTGAAAACGACTGAAAACTTGAAAACAATTAAAAACTTGAAAACAACTGAAAACTTGAAAACAACTGAAAACTTGAAAACGATTAAAAACTTGAAAACAATTGAAAACTTGAAAACGACTGAAAAGTTGAAAACAATTAAAAACTTGAAAACAACTGAAAACTTGAAAACAACTGAAAACTTGAAAACAATTAAAAACTTGAAAACAACTGAAAACTTGAAAACAATTAAAAACTTGAAAACAATTAAAAACTTGAAAACAACTGAAAACTTGAAAACAACTGAAAACTTGAAAACAATTAAAAACTTGAAAACAACTGAAAACTTGAAAACAATTAAAAACTTGAAAACAATTAAAAACTTGAGCGCAACTGGGTGGGATGGTGGTGGTGGTAAGAAGAAGTGATGCACAGCACGTGAAGAAAAATCTGGCGATTGATGGTCAGACATTGCGGGCCGAATGATGCTTACAAAGTGTCGGGACCCCGATGCTTAGTAAGTCGTAGTTGAGTCGAGCACTTTTGGTTATGTGCTCCTTGCGTGCTTGTATGATACTAAGTGGTGCTCCCCTGTCTCAGATCCTTCCATGTAGCTCGATACTCCTTAAAGTCATTCACCGATTGGAAGGGGCTTAAGCACTGGCAGTCCAAGTCCCCTCAAAGTGGTCCGCCTTGTGGGACATAGATTCTTTTGTGTCTTTGCAGCAGTCTCTTTTCCGACACTATTTCTAGAGGCTCCCATCCATGAGTCCGATTTCCTTTATTTTTTCTTGGACAAAGATGTCGGGTCGAGTTTCCCTCACCCACTCAATTAGTGAAGTCTTCGGATGGCAAGCGAGACAATGTTTTGGCTTCCTTGTCGTCTTGTTACCCGACTTGATTCTTCATCTCCTAGAGTCTTTCTATCAATGCTATTTTGCTACTAGTCTCCAGACTAGTCATCCGCACATTTTTCCCTGCTTGGCTCATTTGCTAGGCTACTCTCATGCTACTAGTTCCTCCAGTCTAACACATTCTTGCCGAATCACACTTTCGTGACCCAGACAATGCACATAGCATTCCTTTCTCAACGACTGACTTGCCTGATCCTGTCATTGAATTGTGTTACACCTAAAGTAGAGTGAGCCTCAGGCTTTGTTTGAATCAAAGATATGAAGATATGTAGTATGTACAAATTTGTTTTGCACAACTTTCCCGGCATCGGCATTCCGCACCTACAAATTTCGTTGTTAAGCGCCCAAAACTGAATGGGTGCCCTCAACAGCACGTGAGAATCAACGAATATACTCGTACTCCATCATGGGTGATGTCTACGAAGTGGCATTCATACGTGAAGCGTCGGTAAAAGATGGACAATTGGTAAGCTTACCTCCATATAATACTGCCTTTGACTTTGCTGACCAATCGAAGCACTACTGTGTCCATGTAAATAATCTGAGTTATGACGCTATTGCGAGCTCCTAATTCATCTTGTTTCAGTGGGCGGGATGCACAGCCGAAGATGAGATGGATGAGCCAGCCACCTCCTGCATGGCTCATGGAGAATCTCTCAACGTGTTCTGGCTCAGCTTCAGCCCAGAGGAAATCTTCAAGGCATTGAAGGAGGGTTCAGTGTCCTTGAAGCCAGAACTGGTAAAAAAATATTGTAAGTAGATATATGTAAGTTTATTGCTCAACTTTTCCGAGACTTCCACAGTAAAAGCCGACGCAAGGAAGCATAAGGCTACTCAAAATGTGAACCTCACTCCTTGAGCTGCAAATCACCAGCTCAATCCATTTCTGAACAGTACAATCCAGGACCACTTCCGCCGCTTAGGCCGTCTTCCGGAACTGAAGGGGAGCCAATAGAGCTACAATATTCTAATAGCATACTAATAGTTGACCCGAAACTCCTATGGCTACCCCCCGATCGACTTGGTCAACCTGTTAATAACCCGAAACTACTTTTTGATGTAAGAATGTTTCTCATATCTATCGCATTATGTATAATATCTTAAACCGTTCCGCAGATCGTTGTGAATGCTCTCGAATCGGAAGGGATAAGAGGCCATGAGTTCTACCAACACTTAAAGAAAGACCGCAAGGAAGTAAGCAGTATCAAGCCCAAAGCCAATTACTTTCCTAATTTTCTTTTGGTAGTTTGGACAAAAATGGTTCGAGAAGCAGTGTTGTGTGGTGAGTTTGAAGTAATATCTGTGTCGATGTATTCTGAAATCATCTAGATCTGCATGTCTGGAGATATCGAGACGGTGTTGACCTGCCCAACAAGAGCAGTGGGTTATTGTGGCCCATGCACCGTCCAGCTCTTAAAAGCTTCCAGGCAAAGTTTCCCCTCTGGACCATTGACTTGTGAGTGCTAACTGTCAAATTTCTGTAAATCTCAATTATACGGTTGTGCAGGTCCTTGCTGTCGACAAAAAGGGTATCTGATTTCGAAAGAATGGGTATTTGCGCAGAACGAAGAAGCAAGACATGAGTATAAAAAACAGTACAAGACGCAAAAGAATCGGAAGCAAAAGGGTAGAGCTAAAGAGGTGAAACTGGCACGACGACAACAGGAAGATGGTGACATTGAGGAAGGTGAAATTTTGGAATGACATGTATGCAGTATGTACGCTTCGTGGAACGTAAATGGCTTGCTTTTTCAAGCGGAAAACTACCACCAACACGGCATCAAAAGATTCTGCTCTCCTGGTTTTCGGTATTTGGACAATGTGGTCAAACTACATTGAGTACCAAGGTCATTCACCAATTCGGGAGGGGCTTGAGCAGTCCAAATGGCTTGTGGCGTTGCATTTTGGCCCTGGAGCATGCGTGACAGCCACTCCGATAATACAGTTGCAATGCCACCTCCTCCTGATGTCCTCACAGTGGGTGGTCATGGTATGTCTGAATGATATCCCCTCGAAGTTGCCCGCCTTGTGGGGCATAGATTCTTCTGCCTCTTTGCAGCAGCCACTTTCCAACACTATTTCTAGCTCCCGTCCCTGAGTCCCCAATTTCCTTTATTTTTTCTTGGACAAAGATGTCGGGTCGAGTTTCCCTCACCCGCTTGATTAGTGAAGTCTCGTTGAGCAGTATAGATGCTGTGAGCTGCTCTCTATGTGAAAGAGAGTGAGTTGGTTCTTCCTTGGCGTCTTCATCCGACTCTCCCGCCTTTCGCAGTCCTTGCACGCCCGTACTTGACAATGTATCTCTCTGGAGACTCCTGGCCAGTAGAATTGCTGCATCACCAGACTTTGTGTAGGTCTGCAGTCGGGGTGCGTCCTGGCTTTGTGGCTAGGGAGCAATTGATCCAGTCAAGGGTACATACATTCCCACCCCCTCCTCTGTACCATCCTGCCCGACCACTCCTTTCCTCACCCATTTTGCAAGTCCTGACTTTTTGAACGTATTCATCAGGCGGAGTGTTCCGCATTCTGGCCAGGACTGCTCTTTCCATAGCTAAGCTTGTGTGAGTCTTTGTTGCCTTGGGGTGCGACCAACGCATGGACAGTTGGGTGGGAATCCTTTCATTGACAAGCTTGGCATGGGCAAGTGTTATCAGGGATTTTTCCATGTTTTCCTAGCTTACGCACATGTAATTACCATCGATAATATAGAGAAGAAACATGGGGTACAGACTTTAGAACTGTCAAGAGCTTGTGCATTTAGACGAACCTTCAAAAGTGCACCACAAGATACAAGTGCTAAAGATGGAACTGAACAGTGAGATGTGCAACACGATGCCATTGACCAGCAAGTATCTCCAGGTCAATCACTGTAACTGGAACGGAGCAGGTTATATATATATATCAGCCTGTTATGAGATCGATGGGCATTTCTTTGTAATTACATAGCCCATGTAAGTTAAATTTGGCCGCTTTATGACCTACATAGTTTAGGTGCAGCAGTACTTGAAACACTGCCGAGACAACGACGACATGTAGGTTGTTGTATGAGCATGCTGGCAGTCTAAAGAGTCAGACGTGGTAGTCAAGAAGATGTCACAAGAACAAGCATATATTGAGAAGAGTAGAGATAAGCACAGAGTAGATAGAAATATAGAGAGAAAAGCAAGAATCGGGAGTAAAAGTAGTTAATATCAAGACCAGGATTGTCCGACAAGGTTGTTGGGCCTTTATAGGTACAATTGTAGGTATGTCGTATAGTAGTGTAAATGTGCGGCGCGTGGGGAGATCAGGTGTCGGGCCAATGTTTATGGGTAGGAAGGGGATAGCAGGGGAATATAGTGATAATTGGTGATACAGGCCATGACATTGCTGTACACAATCTACGCATAACTCCCCAAGAAAGGTATTATATGGTCCATAAAGCTGGTGTTCAAAGTGAACACCAGCCTCTAGCGCTTGTTTCAGATTGAATTTGACCCATTCAAGTTCAATCATTGTTTCGATAAGTTAACACTACATCATTGATATTTCCACCCTCACCTACTGATGCTATTATGCTAATATCCACACTCGTCACCTCCAGCATTCACCGAAATCACTCACTTCCTAGAGCCTTCATGATATGCAACATTGAAAACGGTTAAGAATTGGAGTCTTGAGTGAATAACGCATATGTATTAGGTGCGAGAATCGAATACTGAGGATGTACACGGGTTTTATATATCTCCAGTACAAAAGCTCTCTGAGGCTAATTCTACACGCAAAATTCAGAGTTAAGTATGAGTATAGCAACTCAAGCAAAAGCAATAAATGATATTAGCGATGGAAGCAAGAAGTTCACCCAGCGTTGACACAGCAACAAAAGCAATTAAAAAGTTTCAAAGGTAATGAGTTGATGCCAGAAACAAGCCTGGTCACTGGCCATCCATAGAAACACCGAAACCGTACAAGCCATCTAGGTATAAACTGCTGAGCACATCATTGTTCCTGGACAGTCGTGGAGTTTCCTTGTTAAACTTTGCTGCCTTGCGCCAATCATTGTTAGTCAGCGGTATTGCTGAGCCACTATGTTTGTTAAGCGGTTTTGGAACCAAATCTCAGCGTCGGGGGACCAATAACCGCGATTTAGTCCAGATACTTTCCATACTTGGGGCCTGGGCCACCAAGATTTTAAACCAACATTCGTAGTGCCGTTCCACTCCTCTTAAAATAACAATATCATTATTTGAAAGAAGATTAACGTTAACAAAGTCTGAGACTTACTCATCTGAATTTCATACATTCCACAAATCAGCTCAATCTCTTCCTCGCTGAGTTTGTTGTCCCACATTGCGAAGTCATTGTTTCCATCCCACACGCAGAGCAACCAGTTGCTACAAATACCTGCTCTTGCATCTTCCATTGGACCATCATAAACATCTTCTGCATTAATGTAATCTCGAGCAAGACGAGCAATGACTCCACCTGCGAGCAATGCCACACGACCATGAGCGGATCGGAAAAGATCATTGCAATGAAGCTCATACGCTTTGTACTCGTTCAATCCAGCAGCGAAATTCGAAGGACGTGCCCCGAGAGGAGCAAACTTTTGTCGAGCCGATGGAATAGACTGCTGTCCCGGGCGCCCAACAAGCAGCGTATTGAAGGACATACCGAGATGCAGCAGTGTCTGCACAATGTCATGAATGGTAGAGACTGGCTCTCTTCAGACAAGTTCAAGAATTGAGCCCGCGCCTTTCAATCCGATGAGAAATGGAACTTTTTCCTGTTGTACGGGCTGAATGACGAAGTATTTATTGCCGTTGGAACAGCGAATGAAGCTAACATCAAGTTTAGCCGTAACATCTGGCCTGACACTTGCCTCAGTGCTAACCAAGTCACACATACGAGGTAAATCATTTAGGCTTTTTGCATTGAGTAATCCGTAGAAAAAATCACACAGAAGTGGCTCAGAGTGATTCCGCCGCACATCAGGCCTCGGATGTTGACCAGCTCCCAGCATTGAAAGCACCTTGTCCCATACCTCTACTTGGAGATCAGCCGGTTGGCTAATCTCGGTTACAGGCATCTTCAAGCCAAATCAATGGAATGCGACCTTGTCAACTTGGTCCTGAAATTCAACTGGAACCGAGGAAATTTTTTGTTTGTTATGAAGTTGCTCAAGGTAGGCAACAGAAGGCTCAATCTGGCCTGAGGATTCTCCAGCTATCTTGCCTTCTTCAAGATCATCTATTTCTATGTCATCATCAGCTTCTTGTAGATCCTCCAGATACTCCGAGTCGAAAGGTACATCTGAAGGATCCAGATCCGTGCAGACATCCCACTGGTCCGTGACCAAATCATAAATTTGTTGGTGTGGACCATAACTCTCCCAAAGATGCTCGTAGTTACTTCGGTCAGCAGGTTGACGGACTCTTCTACCACCCTCCAAATCCCAGTAGAAAACACAAGCGCCCCTTTTCCCTGGAGGTTTATCCTTCTTCGCATTTTCTTTGCATGCCATTCACGCCTGATGTTGGGAAGCTGACTCATTAGCAAGGTAGGCTGCTCCGTGCATTCTTCGCGTTTTTCAAGAAAAGCTACAAGTTCGGAGGATGGGGGTATCTGCTGCACTGTCGAGAACGTGGAAGCAGCTTCCTGCATGACATGTGAGGGATACGGGGCTTCGCAATGTATTGTCAATTGTGAGGCGGTAGGCATCTGCTGTGCTGTCATAGTCTGCATGAGTGAGCCAGATGGGTCTTGGTGAGATATGAGCTCGTTCACAATGGTATCAGTGCGCATCGGAAAGAGCCCTGCTAAAACATGCGATGTTGACCAATTTTCACTATTGCCCCAATAAATTGCTAGAGGCATGGATGCCTCAAGAAATATTGGAAGCAAACTCAAGCACCCAGAGCTTGTAGTAGCGTACAGGAAGATGCCAACCGTAGGCAGCTGCAGAACTTGATCTTTAAAGAAGGACAACCATTCCCAGGAGAGGGATGTCTCCTTCTGGAGGAGCATGTCCCAGTCCCATCTCGAAGCAGGAGGACTTCGATGGATTTGCTCTAACTCTTTTCGACGCTCACTCCAAAGAGGGTTGATATCCAGTAAAGCCTTAGGCTGATTGTCCCTAATGAGACTATCCCATTTGTTTCCTAGAATATAACACATGCAGAAAGAACGATATAGACGCAATCAGAGGCAAGAAAGCTTGACAAGATTTAAAAGCTGCGTGTCGAGCGTTTGAATATGTGGTCCACTTCCTCATATATCCATAATGCAATGGAAATGACCACAAGCAAAAGCCCCGGGGAGTGGGAAGCCTATTAACTTTCATGCAGGCCATGAGGAACATGCGCAAGCTCCGCTCCAGAGAGTCCCACTCTTTCATCAGCGATGGTCAAAGATGAAAACTCAGTTGCCCAGGCCCTTCTACCACCTCGATGGGAATCATCTGAAAGCTGTAGTCTAGATGATGGAGTAACACACACTTGAATGGATTACTGCTAGGAACAAAGCCTAGGAACGGCACACTGTCAGTGGCCCATACTGGGGTATTGAAATTTGGGAATGAGGGAGCTTTGTAATCAGGATCTATGATCTGGTCTTTAGGGGGAACAGTGGGGAAGTTGAATGGTATCCCGTGAACAAAAGTGTAGATATTGGAATCAATTGCAGCATGGAAGTAGTCTTTGTTCGGTTCAGACGTGACTGCGCGTGTCATTTTGATTGTCTCTAAGTTTACACTCTGAGAGCAGTGAGAGCAGTGTACTATGCTATCTAGAAATAAAACCATGAGATGCTAGCCATGATAGTGAGAGTGACCTACTTTCAGTTGAGTTCTGGAAAGTGCTTGAGAGACAATAAAATTGCTGACTAAGCGCTGGGTTGCCGCTGCTTAGTAACACGCCAGGTGGGCGCCTAATCCTTGACAAAATGAAAATGGAAAAGCCTAATTCCTTCACTAGATATGAAAAATCAATCCTCATTGAAACACCTACATTTCAACTAGAGTAGTACTTTAGCATCCAAACATACATTTTGCCTATCCACATTTTAGCTTCATCAGACCTTACAGTAAATATTGTCGTTTTAATTTATTTTTGTTGTTTTTTTTTTTTGGTTTGAGCTCAAGTTTATTACCCATCAATTTAACTTTGAAACGGACGGACTATTGACTGGGGACTCATCAATGGGATCTATGAGACATTTAATGTTAAAGTGAGTTTTCGTCCTACTCGCAATCCCAGGGGTAAATAGCTAGGTAAACAGTATTACTATGGTGGAGTATACTAGATTACAAGTGCGATCCAGGCTCGGGTTTGGTTTTACTACTGATCAAGATTGCTCTCCGGTGGATCCCACAATAAGGGAACGGGATTAGGGACAGTCTGCCCTTCTGCATTCGCCATAGTATGTATCAAAGTTTGCACTGGTCCACAGGGCACTGGTTCAAGGTATATATCCCTTTGACAAACAGCACATTCCATCATGCCATTGGCATGAACAAAAGAGAATGATCTTAAATCGTTGATACAATCAACACAATAGATGTGGCCACATTGCGTGCTACCAACGATGTTGAGCATCAAGAAAGCAGGATGAAGGAGTAGCAACGCACATATATGGCTGGAAAGGAGGTCCATAACAGATCGGGCAGGTGAATTGCTCGGTCCGCTTGGCAGTGAGATCCAGCAGTTGTTTTTGAGCAAGCTTAAGAGGGTGGAGGGATGAGAACAAGTATTGGAATGGCACCCGGAAACTTACCTCAGCCTTTTCTTTCAGAGCCTCAAACTCCTCCTGGATTGGAAGAGAGATGGCCTGAAGATGGGCGGAGCAACGAGTGGCTTGCGATTTGACTTTGCGACGACAACCGCGTGTCTATTCAAGGATTGATCATTATATATATGGGCCGATGTTAGTATAAACATACATTTTGGACCTCGTTGTCAGTATCCGAAGACCCAGCAATAGTTGGAGGGTATGGGGCTGTGGCAGTTCTGCTGGAGGCGATGAGGCGAGGATTTGTGGATGAAGGCATTTCTACAAAACTATGGGTCAGAGTTGGTAAAGCTAAAGAACTAAGAAGGACTTACTAACGCATGTGATGCGAAGATGGTCGAAGAAATTTGAAAGAAAGCAGAAGACGGAATCCAGTCCATGTTGGGAAGGAAAGTGGCTCGAGGATTGAGGTGTTGTGAAAGGAAAGGCTCGGAGATTGAGGTGGTTGGAGGAAGGCAGAAGAGGTACTATTTATATGAAACTAAGCATTGGAGATTGAGAATTCTATATCATAAAAGAAGTTGGCCTGAGGGAGTGATGACAAAGGCCGCTCGGAGATCGAAAATTCTCCCTAAGAATTGTGAAGAAAGGACGACACTCAATGATATCTTTGAGATTAATAGTGGATGTGAGAGGTTAGTTGTATATCGGACTGCTTAATCAGTGAAAGGGCCTACAAAGTTGAAGGGGAGGCACAAAGGAGTAAATATCAATAGGTCATTGAAAAGAGATGTATGTTGGCTTTATATTTAAAGTAAACGAGGCGAAACAGAAGATAAAGAGCTTATCGTGACAAAAGGACGTTGGCATTAAACAATATCTTTGAGATTAATGCCGAACTGCAAAATCAGTGAGAGTACTGCGATATTAGTGAAAGGACTTACAAAGTTGAAGGGAAGCACAAAGCAGTAGGTATTAATTACAGGCCATTGAAAAGAGATGTATGTTGGCCTTATATTGAAGTGAAAGAGGCAAAACAGAGCATAAAGATGAAAGACAGCAACTAGACAATGGAAAGTTAATGAGAGACAACGGAGTTACGGAACAAAGATATTTGAACAGCGCTCACTGCAGGCGTTAAAGAGACATCCCTTTCATGTGCAGACTTAAATACTCCTGCTAGGTCCCGACTCAACATCTTCCAACTTGCCTTTCTCTCCTTACCAGTCTCCTAATCAACATCGCCAGTATGATCTGTAACAATATGGCCATGGACATCGATGCTCCATACTTCTCGTTCGCTCCCAGATATTACTTCAACGGTTGTGAGCATTAACAGCATTTAACATCTTTCATATGAACCTAACTTGTAAAATTCCAGTCGAACACAGCGAGGTCCTTGTATGGTCCACCGATAACTACATTTTTGCGCTTGATTACAATCAGGTGATGGGTGCTTCGAAATGTATTCCCTTTGATTATTTGTGCTCTTTAATCCCTGGAGTGGCAGACCTTGGTTACAATTCCACCACCCTATGCTGGATATTCAAGTTTATCCGATGCGAGTTGATTCAAGACATTGAAACCTAGCCTTTCAATGAGCTGAGATGCATCGCTTGCACTGCATCCGACTGGAACTTGTATTGTTTGCAGAACCTTTGCTGGCTGGCTCTCTGGTGTGTCTCATCCATGTTTGTTATTGATAAAGCTAATTCCATAATTACACATTAGGTGCTTCAGAAATCAATCCCATAAAGAAATATTGGCTCTGACGGTGAACTGTGGTTATCTTTCTCTGCTTCCAACTCTGGCAGAAACGAAGTTGATTGATACGCCTCTCGCTGGACTCCAGGACATCCTACATGATCCCTTCCTTTATCGGGCCTGGGTAAGCCTTGAATCATACTCACGGTGCCATGAAGCTCATTCATTGCTTTAGAGCCTTTTCCGAGACCATCGGATCGCTTGCCTGGAGCAAGTCAAGGAGCGCCACAATGAAGTACATCCAGAAATGAATTGTGCGACATGGGCAATGGAGTCAGCAGCCACTTATCTGAAACTAGAGTGTCCGAGTGTGATGGAACCCACCCGGATGTCCCAAGTTTTTGAACCAAGAGGGAATCTCCCACCGTGCTGTTTGTCTGCGCTTGAGCACAGGAGAAAGCAGGTGATGGATACTGTGAGGAGTCTTCCTCCCTTCACTCTTTGAAACTCTTTCATTACGTACCGACGGTACAGTTAATTCGCTGGTTATTATGTAGTGTCGAATTCTCTAAAGCCTCTCTTTGAATGTCATGTTTGCATTAGTAAAAATCTGACATTCAGGACTGAGCCTGGAGGCAATCATTTGGTTATGAGAGGTGGATATACTATCATGTATGAAGAACCTAGCACTCTAGGACAAAGCCATGAGGCAGATCATAGACTAGGTAAATTTATCAAGATACGAGGAAATTGAACATAGCGCTCCAGGAGCACAGGCCAGAGAGAGTTGTCGAAATACAACAGGATGCGTATGGATCTAGCGCTCCAGGACTGAGCTCAGAGGCAAATCGTTATTCATGAACCTAGCACTCCAAGGCTGAGCTTGGAAGCAGATCAATATATTAGAAAGGAGTAGATTGAGAAAACTTACCCTTCACTCCAGTTGCACATTTATGACTTCTTGAGCGCGACGGCGGCATGAAGAGATTGGACACAGCGCTGCCGGAGAGATTTGTGACAGGATGCATATGGACCAGGATGAGCATCGTTATTCATCAGGCTATTCAAAAATTGGATCTAGCGCTCCAAGGCTGAGCTCGGAAGCAGATCATCGTGTTTGTGAGGCCGTCAGGCTATTAGAATAATATAGCTCTCCAGAAACAAATCAATATTCGATATGCTATCTAGTGCTCCAAGGCTGAGCCTGGAGACAAACCGTCACTCGACATGCTATCAAAATCTAGTACCCCGAAGACTGAGCCTGGAGGCAGATTGTTACGTTATAAAGGGGAGGAGATTGAGAGAAGTTACCCTGCGCTCAAGTTGCACACTTACGACTTCTTGAGCGCAACTGGGTGGGATGGTGGTGGTGGTAAGAAGAAGTGATGCACAGCATGTGAAGAAAAATCTGGCGATTGATGGTCAGACATTGCGGGCCGAATGATGCTTACAAAGCGTTGGGACCCCGATGCTTAGTAAGTCGTAGTTGAGCCGAGCACTTTTGGTTATGTGCTCAATCAAGAGCATGCCAGATTCAACAAGTCAACTGTGCGCGAAACATTGTTTCACACTTCTATAAGTACATTAGCACTTGTATTATAGTCCATACAGTGGATTGTACTACTCAGAACATCCTCTAATAAATTTATCACACTCCGACAACTGAAATGTTTGAACAATATTGCAGGTAACTTCACAAATAAACTTGCTCGAATCTTTGATTTTCTTAGTCTTGCATCTCAGGTTCAATGTGGCAATTAAGATGTGTTATAATAGAAGGTGATAGGTATCGTATTTATTGAGATACTGTACTCTTCCGACCAAGTGTTCAGTCACGCGTCACATCAGCCCAAAATGAACAGTTCACAGAAGGGTGTCACTGGTCACTTGGGGTTGTGAACACTGTGACAACCAAAACAAAAAAAAAATTCTTGACAAAGTTCAAAAAATACCCTTAAAAAACTCAAATTTTCATCAGTCTACGTATAAACAAGCCAGAAAAAATTTCAAATAAGGTAAAATGAAGATTATGTTGTGAAATAAGTACAGATAATCCACCAGAATCCACTCCCAGTGAACAGTTCACAGCTTGGTCACAGGTCACTGTGATCTGTGAACACTTGGTCGGAAGAGTACCTGTACACTGCTGCACCGTAGACCAATGATATTTCGCATATTTTTTCTATGCAAAATATCAGTTTTACCTCATATTTTTCCAGGAGTGAGCAGGCACACATTTATGCGAAATATCTCAAAGACACTGCTTCACATATTTGCCATGATTTCTTCGTGAATTATCTTCGTGCAATCTTCGAATATTCTCAGCCGCAAATGACATCAGCGCATCCATAATCAGCTGCATCGTGGCTTTCCCCGCCTCTCCTCCTTATTCCGTTTGAACCTGATAGTAACCGTTCATGCATAAAAAATCATTCAAAATGTATATATTGTATAAATTCAATGCACTAGCTACATCGTTGACACCCGTAATACGGTTGGACACTAATTTGGTCCTTGAAACCCATTCTAAATATGCGGGAGACACAGAATCAGCACTTGCGTCAATGGCTAATGCACTCACATACCTGCAAAAGAGCCTGCAATCCTGCGGGAGCACGAGTTTGCACTTGCCCAGTCCACTGGTTGGAACTATCTTGACTTGTACCTAAACCTAAATCAGAAAGGAATGCAACGGATGGTCTCAAAATACGTACCATTTGTCTCTTGAGGTTTGAACCGAGTCTGCGACTGAGATGCAGGGATTATGAAGCTCTGATGAGCATATGACATTCCTAGCTGGTTCTACTGAGAGCTGCCAGCTGTCATGAACAGCGAGCCTGCATTGAAAGAAACATTTGAGTGCTTGAACCATGAAATGGGAGAATTCATACCAATAGGTGAGTCCAAACAAAAGCCCATTGGGGTTCCTGTAGCAAAACCGAAATAATCAGGTGAACGGTACAACCACGAAATAGGGACGTTCTTACCCAGAGTGGTGTGCAAACGAGACCCCGATGACATTTGTGTGCCAACGGCAGTGAATATGTCAAGTGTCATGCTAACCCACTATACATGATACATTGGAAAGGTCTGAGCGGGGTCAAAGCTTCAAAGGAAAATTGAGTTTACTGTCTCTTTGAGTATCCATTTGGTGTATGTTGCCTGCTTTTGAGCTTTCGTGAGAACAACTCCACGAAATGACGTGCTCTCATTCTCAAAGTACGCAGTGAATGAATTATTCTTGGAATTCTTTTTGAGGAAATTCTGTAACATGTTAGCATACACAGTTCCAGCAAATAAAACACATCCATTCACTATCAGGTCCCGAACAATGTTGTCGTTGGAGTAATTAACTCGGATGGGATCCAAGAGAACATATTTAGCTGCTGCGAGAAGATCCGACCAACTGTTCAGTCACATGTCACGTCCAAAAAATTGGACATCGGATTTAATTTTTTCTTGAATTTTCGGATTTTTTTGGTATTTTTTATTTTGCATGAAATCTGTGAACAGTTGGTCGGAAGAGTACAGTACAAGTGAAAAGTGATGAAGGCTCAAAGGACAAAAAAAAATTTTGTGAGAGCGGAATTTTGGATTACGCCAACTTTTATGAAAACAGCAATAAAAAAATTCAGGGGTTACTTTTGAGTATTCGAAATGAAGAGGATGTGGATGTGAATTAAGAAATTGGCACCGCAAGCGTGGGGTGGAAAGTTAGAATTAGAAATAATGGACCACTTAGCATGGTCGGTCGTTAGCGTGGTCAGGTGCCCCTATTGTCTCTCCTCTTCGTTCCCATCCTCATTCTGCTACAGTGCCATCTCCCTTAACCTTTCCAGCAGATCCCTTTGCAGCTTTCTTTTCTTAGGGTGGGCCTTTTCCCATCTATCAACTCAACTCCACCCGCCATGCTCCGCCAAGGTACCCACTCATTGAACTCGGCCCCATAATCTTTTCACTTCACGAGGTACTCTATCTCGTGGCTACCCGCTTCCATAGGCTGTGAGTCCAGGATTCCCTCGATGAAGTATTCCGCGTTCCCTTCTATGAATATTGTTCGCGTTTCCGTTTGAAGACGTCCTCGTGGTGGACTTTCAATTGGTCAACATGGAACACATTGTGTATCTTTTTAGGTTGCCTGGTAAGTCCAGTCGGTAAGCGTGGCTCCCGACCTTGGCCAGGATCCGGTAGGAACCCGTAAACTTGTGGTTGAGTTCTTCATCGGGCGATGTGTTTTAATGTTCTTCATGTCCAACCATACCAAATCGTACTTCTCGCAGGTCTTGTTTGCGACCTTGACACCTGCTGCTTTTCACGACCCAGACCATGTACATAGCATTCCTTTCTCAACCTGCTTTCGCGGATGGGGACCATGAAAGTGGAAAGAAGAAACTTGGCGCGGAAAACAAAACAATTTATTTGGTTCAAGCATTTCCATACAGATCAAAATTCCATTGAAGATATCAGAACACAAATTGAAGTTATAAAACTATGCCTATGCCAAGGTAATCAATATTGCTGAGAGGAGCCCGTATTGTTCCTCAATTTATCTACCTCTCTAGAGTAGCACTCTCTCTAAGGCGAGTGATGATCCTATAACCAAGCAATCTGCAAGCTAAGCATCAGTATCTGGTTCCACAAATGAAGCAGTTTGCATACTGGTCTGGTCGGTCTAATCAATCAAGTTCATGACTACCATACCAACTGCTTCAGCCCAAGCCCAAGCAACAAACAGACCAATCACTCCAAATACAATGCAGCCTACAGCAAGCCAGAGAAAAATAGCTTTCCGAGTCTGCCAAGTGATCACTTTCTCTTTGTTCGTGCTCCCCAAGAGTCTGCGCAGTAGCCAGACAGTGGCTTCTTTGTCCAGACCAACCACGACCACAACCTGCTTGTAATCAGCATTATCCTCGTATACTACAAGGAGCCTCGCAGATAAGCCGTTTAGTGTTTTAGTCATTGAAATTAATGGATGGCCAAGGGCTGGTGGCAAGAGGTAGGCGACGGCGCTAGAGCGCTGCTGTAGATTTTGCAAAAAGTCGGCCTGCTCCCTAGTTTGCTGGCCGCCATGGCTGGTGGGACTGGCATCAGAATATCTGAGCGGGTGGCACTCAGAGCACTGGCAGCAGGGGTATAGTCAGAGTTGCGGCCAATATTTGGACAAGATTGTGGAGCAGTGGAGGCTTTCGAGGGCATACGTGGTGGTAGGGTATAAGAGATATGATCCAGATGTTCCTTTTATGCATGTCTGTGACAAAGGGCGATTATCTGGGCACATGACTGTGATGAGTGGAATGGAATGTGTCATGCCCAAGTAATTGATTGGGCAGAGTTGTTGATACCTGGCAATAAAGTCAGGGCAAATACTACTAAGAGATGCATAAAGTATGACTTCTACTATGTTTGGTGAAGGGGAGTAGATTCAGGCCTGCACTCAAGTTGCAAATTTACGACTTCTTGAGTACAATGGTGGCATGAAGAGATTGAACACAGCGCTCCAGGACTGAGGCCGGAGAGTTGTCAGAATATGACAGGATGCGTGTGGATCTAGCACTCCATGACTGAGCTCAGAGGCAAATCGTATTGTTGTTCATTAGGCTAATCAAAATCTGAAGCTAGCGCTTCAAGGCTGAGATTGGAAGCAGACTGTCATGTTTCTGAGACCGGAAGCCAGAATCCAAGACTGAGCCTGGAGGCAAATCATTATGTTAGAAAGGCGGAGTAGATTGAGAAAAGTTACCCTTCGCTTAAGTTGCACATTTACGACTTCTTGAGCACAATGGCGGCATGAAAAGATTGATCGCAGCGCTCCAGGACTGAGGCCAGATAGATTTGTCGAACTATCACAGGATGCATATGGATATAGCACTCCAGCAGGCCATTCAAAATTTGAATCTAGCGCTTCAAGGCTGAGCTCGGAAGCAGATTGTCATGTTTGTGAGGCCATCAGGCGAATAGAGCATAGCTCTCTAAGGACAATCGTTATTTGGTATGCTATCTAGTGCTCCAAGGCTGAGCCTGGAGACAAACCATCACTCAACATGCTAGTACCCCAAAGACTGAGCCTGGAGGCAGATCGTTAGGTTATAAAGGGGATTAGATTGAGGGAAGTTACCCTGTGCTCAAGTTGCACACTTACAACTTCTTGAGCGCAACTGGGTGGGATGGTGGTGGTAAGAAGAAGAAGTGAAGCACAGCACATGAAGAAAAATCTGGCGATTGATGGTCAAACATTGCGGGCCGAATGATGCTTACAAAGTGTCGGGATTCCGATGCTTAGTCATATACTTTTATGCCACCAGCATACATGTCAAAGCGTCGATTTAGAGTTAGCTCTCGCAATCCGTTATCAGTCATGTAACTGTTCTTGATCAAGCATCAAGTAGGCACCAAGGTGGCACATGAGGACCGAGTCACCGTTTTGAGTGGCTAGATGAGTTTTTGAGCGTCTGAACCCAGGCAACCGGGCAGTTACCAGACAGTGACTGGGCAGTAACTGGCAGTAACTGGGTACCGTGTGTTTGATGGCGTAAAAGTTAGCGAATTACGTGCGTGAAAGATCAAAGACCACAGGACCTTTCCCGGGCGCAAAAGATGGTCTTTTAGCAGCGGTAAAGGTCTTTCATCCTGATTCCTTTTCCGGGCGGAATCGTAACAATTTACCAGGCGAAATTGATTTTGTCTTCCTATCGAAATACTGACTAATTCCCACGAACTTTTTCGGCCGGGATTATATACAAAAAAGATTATATTATTCTAACCATATTCTGGGTGCAATATATAATCTGTTTCAATCGAAATCTTTGGCGAAATTTATCATCATTTACTTCATCTTTTTTGGAATAAATTTCAGCCGTTTTATAATTGATCCTGCAGAGTGAATGCCACATTCAAGGATGCTTTCAGTAGCATTGCTCAGACTACCTCCAAGCATGTAGTGGCTGCAATGACCGAGGATCTTGTACAGTCGGTAACCAACACTATCAGACTGTCACTGCGTGAAAAAGTCAAGGTAAAGATGACTTGTGTCATCTTGGAGACAATGAAGCGGCAGGTCCGTGATACACTCTCAGTGAGGATTGAAGAAGCCTTTGCCGCTGCCAAAAAATCTGTCATTGTCGCATGCAACATGGTGATTGACGAGGCTGTAAACAAAGTCACCATTGAATGCACCAAGTCTATCATTGAACCGATCAGTGATGATGTTGTCTCTTGGTGCAGCGTTGCCATTGCTGAAGCTGTTACATCGGTCACTGAGACCACTGTAGAGCACTTCCAGGAGCGGGTGGAGATTTTACTGGAACACGAAATGGTTTCTGCGAGTCTCCATCGGGCTAATACAGAGGTGTCTTTCTTAAAAATGTTGCAGCATGTCGTTTAGGGTATGTTCATATTGACTCTTCCCAGCGATAAGATCAACTTACGAGTTACTTCCATAGATTTTGGAACTTGAGGTGCTTCAATAGACTATGCATTATTTGTTCCATGTCTATATGTTCTAATGCGGTTGTTGTTATCAAAAAATGTACACAAACTTCTTCATCTGTGAACCATTTCAATAGGACTTTATCGGTTGAGCCTGATTCACCAGACGCTTATACAGTTCGGTATGTTAGTAATTTATTGTCTCATCAGATCCCTCCATAAACTCAACTCTCCCCGGGAACATGAAATTATCTGATATTTCAAATAGAATTTTATAAACCTATTTGTATCACTAAATTTATCAATAAAGTATTCTTTATTCAAAGACATCGATATCTCCAAAAAAAAAAAAAAAGACAAAAATGGATGGCTTTTGGAGCGTCCTCCGGAACTGGGGGAGTCAGAGATCGCGCAGTTGAACCAAGATTAAGGAATGCTTGACTGTATTCTCCGCACCAAAGAGGGGTGATTACTTAGGAACTGAAATTGGTAGCAAATGCCCTCGAGAGCCAGCCAGAAAAAAAAAGAATCAAATTACTTTGTATCAATGTATGTAGTGGGGCGCTTCTTTTCCCTGACCCTCAAGAAAGCTCACTTTGCAACAGTGATTGAAGTACATAGTCATATTTGGTAAGAATAGAAATACAACACCAGTTTTGAGCATAAATCAGTCCCAGAATCAAAATGGAAAGCGCATGGGTCCACCTAACACGATAGACAGAGGACGATACCTAACAAGAAGGTCAATAAATTGCTAGATCCCAAACAATCTATTCAGTAAACTCACTCCGAATCCGAGTCTACAGTCATAGCGCAGACATTCACGCACCTCATCTTCGATGCCAAGGAGGCGCCGTCAAGGGCCTAAGCACAGGCTCATTGAGCTCAGAGGATTCCCTGTCTCCAGGAACGCTTGTAGGATTATTTGTACTACCACTGCTTGCACCCCCCGTGCTTCGGCCCGAATCAGATGATGAAGATTCATCCGACAACATGTTCTCCACGTCGAACTCTGTATCACTGGAGATGGAAGCCAGTGTCATGAATTTCATTGGAATAGGAAGACCTGGAGGGCCATTGAGGGAAGGAGGATGAGCAAGAATCTTTTTGACTAATCTGCTTGCATGTGCAGGGAGTTGAGAGGCAGGAGGATTGGTATGGAGTTTGGGGACCTGAGTGGCACATTAATATGAGGGATCGAGGGAATACATGAAAATGCTAACCTCAGACCTTTGCGGAGGGAGTGCTGTTGCTTGGGTCGCAGTTGGAGTCGGAGTGGGACTCGCGTTGGTCTGGGCCTCCTCCCTACTGCCTACTGGAAACGCGAGTAGCAAGAGCCGTTCTCGCATCACTGTCAATCTCATAAGACCAGTTGTCCCCGTCTTCGAGCTCATAAAGCCCAAACGATGCAAAGGTGACGGTACTCTGGCTCCCAGAGGTAACCGTTGTCTTGTATGAGGATATCTCGGCAGAATTCGATGGGGATAACCGTGGTACTGGTATTCGGCAGCAAGAAGCAAAGTTTTTCACTCTTGACAGAAGCACGAAGAAGGAGAAGGGTGAAGAGGAATCGGTTGCAGTTGGTCTGAGCTCAAAAGGTCGGAAGCTGCTATGGTGCATGCATGAAAAACAGCTAAACATTCAACACAAAAGATGAGTGGACTGCGGGAGAGGGAACGGTAACAAAGGGAACATCTGAAAGGTGTTTTATAAGGGATTGGTATGCGGCCCCCATCAGTGGATACACTGCATGCAGCAACTCCTTGTGTGGTAATTTATTTCCATAAGTTTTGTATAAAATCTTTTGATAAGTTTGGAAACTTCCATTTTAGGCCTTTTCTGGATGTTTTCAATAAGTTTTTGATTTGCATGCTAAACTTATACATTGCTGCATGCAGTGATAGTGGCCAAGATGGTTGAACAATAGATATCAAAGGCAGTCAAAGCCCAAGGTCCAAGCTGACATGCAACTTTGGATCTCACAAAGACCTTCCCAGATAGTCAAAGCACCCATGCATTGTTTGTTCGAATCGAGACAGGCCAAAGCTGTATCTACTAAAATTACAAATTCCTAAAAGATCGGAATCAGCAGAGTCACACTCGAGAGCAAAGGCAGCACACACGGTAAGGTTACAAAATTCTGCTCGGCCAAAATGCAACCTTTTCTTGTGAGCGCACTTTTATCAAGCATTCCACAACTTTTTTTGAACCAGAAACAGGTGCAGCCACGCTCCTCTGAGGTCTTCAGACATTGAGACCGTGATAGTGGTATCGTATCCGCCATAGTCCACATCGAAAACACGGTCAAAAGCATTTCGTATTCATCAGGACTGAGATCTGCAGGACGAGAAAGAACCTTTGGTGTGTATAACTGAGGGAAGGAAGAGGGCAGTATTATTCATCTAACCAAGATGGCTGAGCTCAAGTGAGTCATTTTCCCCCTTTTATACCATCCTTTCAGTCCACTTATAACCAAACAGAAGACACGCTCTCACTCTTACTCACTGCTCACATTCTCTCTGCTCATGCGTCGCTGGAACAAAAGGGGAAAAGTATACAGAATGTGAAGGATCAACGAACCAAGTTTTTTGATTTTTTCCCCCGGTGGTTCACTCCGCTGATAATGCTGTGAAGACTGGAATCTGAATATGTACACCTGTTCAGCAAAGACCGGAACAAGGCCGATTTGCTAATGGGTGATTTGGAATGAAAGTGTGTTGTTTGTTCTACGAACTCTCAATGATCATTCTTACTGACTTTTGCATCTACAGATGCTCCAATCTCTGCAATCAAATCCTCACATTCTCGGAAGGAGACTATGCTAGTGCCAAAGCCAACGTGAATCATCTTTGTGCAGAGCTAGGCTATCCGCCACTCCCATTGCTTCAAAGTATGTTGGACAAAAAAGCTGCAGGGTTAGTCATCTTTCCCAAACTGTTTCCACTCTGTTCCTCCCATTGCTTGCTCCTTTCTGCACCTTTTTTGTATCTAATCTCTCTCTCTCTCTCTCTCTCTCTCTCAATGAACACCGTCTAAATGGAAACCCTACTTGTGTTCCCTGAGTCATCGACGAGCCCACGGCTGCTGCATTGGCTCATGGTCTTGAAAAATTGGACTCTGCCATTATTGCCATTTCTGATTTGGGAAGAGGAACCTTCAATAACTGCCTTCAAGATGCACAAGGGTGTGCTCAAAGTCAAGTCTACGAACGGTGATGCCCATCTTGGTGGCGAAGATTTCAATATTGTTCTCGTTGACCACATCCTCGGTGAATTCAAGGAGATGGGCATTGACCCCAGTGGCGACTGTATGGCCATCCAGTGAGGCTGCTGAAAAGTTCAAAATTGAACTTTCTTCCACTGCTCAGACCAAAATCAACCTTCCTTTCATTATTGCTGATGCTCGAGACCTTGGTTGACCCTCTTGTCATTGACCCCTGCAAAAATCTTTCAGAGATGCTAATGTCAAAGGTAGCGAGATTAACAGAGCTCGTCTTAGTCAGTGGCATTGTCCCGTATGCCCCGTGTTGGTGAGACAGTCAAGACGATCTTTGGCTGTGAGTCTTCAAAAGGTGCGAACCCTGATGAGACTGTCACCAAGGGTGCCGACTAAACACCTAACTTCTCCGTTTTGCCTCAGTTGGCATACCAGTCAACCGTCATCTCCTCCCCCTCCCCTTCCAATAATCTTTGGCTTTGCCGCCTTGATCTTTCCACTTGTTCACTACCCCTTGGTGTAATAAGCTTCATGCATCCCTACTATGTTTAGACTGTCCTGGGGCAGCATAATGGAAATAGTCTCCTGGTTTGATCTTGCATTACACGTTACATTTTACTTACATTATTCATCCTATTTAAGGACCAGACTGAGACCGCAAACAGTTGCTTGTGTGCCAGCGGTTACTATATTTGGTGAGAACCTGTCTGTCGTATAGACCTAAGGTTCCTTATTATATATGGCGGCGTTACCTAGTGGTAACTATGCCCAATTTGTGGTTATTAGTGCTCGCGCTACCAGAGGTCAACCGTTCAAACCGTAAGTAATTATCTTTAAAATTTTCCAGTACATCACTAACCTGCTTACATAATCCTTTAGAACAACTAATGGAACGAAGACTACAAGTAATAAGTAAAGTATATATAGTAGCAAGTGAAATACAAGTAGTAACAGGTAGATTGTAATATAGTGAGGCAACTGCAGTAAGTAAAGCAAAAGCGAAGTACTAGTTAGTTAGTTAGTAATGGTCACTTATGATACAAGCAAACATTAGAAGCCCTTATAATGAAGCCAGTATTACAAATTGAGGCCTATATTTGGAATGCGACTGTTTCATTACGTGGCATTATAACGGCAGTTTCCATTATGGCCATTATAATGACTAATAACGCCTTATCTGTAATTAATTAAAGTTCCGACAATCGAGGCAGCTGCGGACGCCTCTGCTCCAATGCTCCACTGCACAGTCACCTGCGTATTCCTCAGGTCTCCTCGATGCTAGACAATCTAAAGATTTTTTCTCTGCACTTTGATATACCTGAACCTGGAAGATTTTCTCTTTTGCAGCTGGATGAATGTAGCGAAAATTGCCCATTGTTGTTCGAGGCAAGGTTCGAGGAGACAGAAGGAGACATTGGACAAAATTACATCATAGCCAACACTGGCCAAGCGGTGGCATGTTTGGTTATAAATAAGATCACTAAAGAGCATTTCGCAAAATCTATGCTACAAATTTGCAAACAGCTGTCATCCATGAGGCTCTGTTCGGTAGTTCCCACGTTTTGGTTTCCCGCATGGGAAACCTTGGGAAATGGGAATCGGATGACGGTCCGATGACTCGGCAGGCTCGCGGCAACTGTAAGTACATGTGCTCTACACGCATTCTCAACAAGTTTCGTGTCGTTCTCTACTTACCACCACTTTCTTTGCCTTTCATTGTTACTGTACCTTGTTTTGCATGGGCCGAAGCAAAAACAAGGGCATTTGGGTATACCCACTATGTGTGGATCACCCACACTTCACAGCATGACTACAAAGACCCTCTGGCAGATGATGTCAAACCAAAGAATGCCAAGTGGACGCTTCAGTGTATCCTGGGGCTCATTTCTGCTCTGAAGCCTCATCTCAGTGCTGCTGGAGATGGTCATAAGTTCAAAGCTGCAGTGTACAAAGAGGCTGCAGAGTATTTGAATGAGAGAATCATTGTTGGTGGTCCAAAGAAACCTCAAGGTGTGAAGGAGAAGATCAAAGATGTATGTGCGAGTTTGGCTTGTAGTACCATGTGTCCAAGGTTAAATCCCTCATTTTTAGCTTCTTGATATCTATGTTGCAGTCCTCTATCTGAAGTACAATGTTTCAGGACTAGTATGGGATGATGAGTTGGGAATGAACATTGGGCCAGAGACACAGGGGGTCTGGGACCATCTCATTGCTGCCAATCCTGCTTGCACACCTTTTAAGAACTCTGGGTGGGCAATCTTCTATGATGTGCATCAGCAAAAATGGTCTGGGCCTTGGATGACCTGAGGATACCTAAGGACTACCTAGGTCTCCTAGGACACCCAGGACACCTAGGACACCTAGGTCTCCCAGGCTTTCATAAGTCCACCCCCTTATTCCTGGGCTTCTTGAAGGAATCCTGAGGGTAAGGATGGACACGAGTCCAGCTCCCTAACAGGTACCGGCAGGTAAACCCGTGGGAATACCGGCCGGTATTTTAACCTGCAGGTCCCGGTACCGGTTTCCCACGGGTTATGCAGGTTGCAGGTCACAGTTTTGCTCAAAGTTGGCAGGTTTACCTGCAGGTACCTGTGGACCTGGAATACTAGACACTAAAAATTAGTCCATTTACAAATAAATTTGGTATAACTGTGACTTGAGTTTGATGTAGGGCTACTTTGTAATGATACCTATGCCATTTTAATATAAAACATGTACTTATTTATTTAAATTTGTGAGTTTATAGGCAGGTATAAATAGTGGTGCAGGTTTGCAGGTACCTGCAGGTAAACCTGCACAGGTCTTGTGCAGGTCACAGGTCAAGGGTTTGGATGCCCAGGTACCTGCACCACAGGTGCAGGTTTACCGGGACCTGGAGTCGTGTCCACCCTTACCTGAGGGAACCTGAGGGAACCTGAGAAAACCTGAGGGAGCCTGAGGAAGCCTGAGGAAGCCTGGGAAGCCTGAGGCAACTTGAGGTAACCTAGGGATACTTCTGCTGAGTTATACAACCCAAAAAATAATTCTCATACTTTATTATTCAGCTGTATCTTTTTGCTCAATTTCCACATTTATATCACTTAAACCTTATTATCTTATTAAACTCATGGATTTTTGACTTATTTCAAAGTGGACTTATTTTTCGAGACTCATTAATGTTTTACTGGCCTTAACTTATGACCCGGAACACCTCACTTAAGTATTTTTAACTCAAGTTCAAGTAGACTAACATATTTATCAAGTTAACTGTTACTTCATGATGAATCTGATTTGACCCCATCAACAGACTTTTAATTGTACACAGTCTACAGGCACCTACGCGGTTTGGCGCTTATTTGGGCGCTTATTTCAATATGTAACTATATGTTGATAAGTTCCAATAATTGGGGTGTCTACTGTTCTTTTAATGATATTTATACACATTATAATTCAATGTACTAGTTTATTGAAGCTATTTAGCTTGTAATCCTAGTTCTAGATAAATCTCAGGCTGTCCCAGGCTTCCTCAGGCTTCCTCAGGCTTCTCCAGGCTGCCCCAAGTTCCCTCAGGTTGTACTCAGGTTGTGTTCAGGTTGCACTTAGGTTGTGCTCTGGTTGTGTTCAGGCTGCAAGGAGGCTCCCTCTGGTGATATCAGGATTTGGGCATATTCCTAGGTAGCCTAAGTCACCCTCAAGTGATATCAGGATTTGGGCATATTCCTAGGTGGCCTAAGTCACCCAGGTTGCCCAGGTTGCCCTGGTCATATTAGTCTAACCTATAGGCTATCCCAGGCCCAGACCATTTTTGCTGAGAAACCCAGAGGATCTCATACATTCCGCCCCACCAGTGGTATCCAAGGACCAGTTGGTACTCCTGGAGCTTCAGTCCAGTCTCCTGGCCCTATCCCTGGGACTTCCTCTGAACCTACCTCTGGTGCTCCCTCTGACCCTACCTCTGACCCTACCTCTGACCCTGCCTCTGATCCTACTCCTGGTCCTACCTCTGACCCTACCTCCCTCACTTCTGCTGGCTCTCTGACACGGCATGTTAGTCCAGATTGGAACATCAATGAAATTGATGCAGCATTGGGTATTTTTTCTGCTTCTCAGATAGCAGGGGAAACTGGGTCACAGGTAGCAGATGATTTTGCTGGGTCTGAATATGGGTCTCAGGGGACTGAAGGTCTTGGTGATGACATGTCACAGGTCACTACCCCTTCAGATTCATCTTCTAAATCTACTCGGAAACGCTCCACTCCTGCATCTGCTGTCCCTCCACTATCCAAACGTTCAAAGTCATCCACCCAGCACTCCAGATCAAAGTCAACAAGCTCACAGGCAGAGGCCTTAATTGGTCTCACAGGTGCACTTGATCGGTTTGGTGAGAATTTCAAGGAGGGTACACAACAGCGTGCTGCTGCTATCAATGCAAGCCCACAGCGGAATGATCAGATTCACAGAGCTCGCAGCATTTTAGAGGAAAAAGAGACTTGGCTTTCTCTTCGACAGAGGATTACACTTGGTAATTCATTTGCAGCAGATCATCGAAAGGCATCTACTTACATTCAGTATTCAACTCTTGGTGTCCTAGTCGCAAGACTTGAGTTGCAATGGAGTTGGATCTTGATGAAGATTTTGAAAGTTAAACCGCTCTTTGTTTTTGATACCACATTCTTTTAGACAGTCTGTATGCTATGCACTTTTTAATACAAATTGTGTTTGATTTTTTTTAGTTATCTGCTGCCATATCTGAGTCATTGTCCTCATCTTCTCCATTGATTTCAAGCTCCTCAGCCAATGATCGCTCATTGCGGATTAACACATAATCATCCCACATTCTTTGTGAAATTTCTTCACGTCGTTGCCATCCCTCTGCAGATTCAGCATTTGTTCGTTGTTCTGTAGATAAATCACCCTGTGTTGCCAGTAAGTCTGCTGGATCAAGATGAGCACCAGGAACAGGATCTACAAGATCAGGCTCAATGTGTTCCTGGGGGTCATGATCCAAAATAAAATTATGAAGGGCAACCAGAGCTGCAGGAACACGGGCCTGTAAATCCATATCATATTTTGGTGGAAGAACAAGGACAGTCCAACGCTTCTTGATGACACCAAAAATTCGCTCTATGACATTACGAGCCTGAGCATGGCGGAGATTGAATAGCTCCTCTTTGTTTTTAGGTCTGTTGAAATTAAGCAGTGTCAAATCATAAATGGTAGTTACTTACTTGGAACTCCCTCGGGCCCATTCATTTAAGTGATATCGGACTCCTCAATAGGGGACAAGAACACTCTCACAGAGTGGAAACCCAGCATCACCAAGGTAAAAATAACCTTTGGGAATGCGAAGATCAGTGAAACGAGCATCCGAAAGTAAGAATGCATCTGTCACAGATCCTTCCCAGCCAGGAAGCAAATAAAGAAATTGCATACTGAAGCTGCAAACAGCAAGGATATACTGAGAGAGGAACCCTTTGCGATTACGGGAATTGGCACGGTCATCTGCAGATAGGGAGCATGCAATATGTGATCCATCCATTGCACCAAGACAATTCTTGAAGTATGGCCACAGTTTTGGGTTGTTCTCCAGGTAACGGGCAGGAGGATCTTCAGTAGATGGAAGGCGTACATATTCATTATAGAATGCTGGAGATGAGAGAGCATCACACATGAGCCGGAAATATTTGTTCTCAAATTGAGCTATAGTACATGCCAGGATAATTACAATGAACTTGCTTTGCAATTGTCTCATTGGACCTTTGAAAATGTTCCCCCATATGGCGCACACTAAGCCCAGTCACTGACCCATACAAAAATATTCCAAGTTGCTCCTCAAGGGTAACATCCCGGCCATCTCTGTATCCCATTTGGCGGAGCTCAATCACCAGCATTATAAACACATGAAGCCGGACACCAAGCTCATTGTAGATGCAATTTGGATGCCCTTGAATTACTTCATTGAGCCATTCTCTGCCTGAGAGCTTCGAGGTATGGTAGGGTTGACTCCAATAAGCTGTAGATGCATATAGGGCCGCTGTAAAGGTTACAAGGCGTGTAACTTCCATAGCAGCCTGCATCCACTCATTAACAGCTGCTATAATCATGTTGGTTGCAACAGGGGGCATGAAAGATGTCACACTACCAATAATTATGCTTCAGCTTGGCTAGGGCTCTTCACCGTATCCGTAGCCTACGGTATACGGCCGTAAAATACGGTGACCGTTCCGTACCGTCTCAGATTTTTGGTCATGGGACCGTACCGTATCTGGTACGGTAATTCCCGTATTTTACCGTACCGTATACGGGAATACGGCCGTACTACGGAGGCTACAGGGAAGGTTTCGATAAAACTGTTGTATTAAAACGATTATTGAGCTACATACACTATATTTCAATCTTTAACATAGTATAGTGTTTCAGTTACTTCTGCCTCGATTTTGTGCTTCCAATCTTCAGGTTTTGGTGAGGATTGACCCAGTCACACAGTGTGACAGATGTGTTACCCATGTCTGTGTAGCGTTCTTAAGGGTGATTATCCTGACTTCATACAAAAATATTTACTGGACTCTCAGAGTAGCAATTGTACCTCTTACAGGTGCATTATATGGATAGAAAAATGGTACTTAAATGATTGTGTTTGAAACTCCGTACCGTATCCGTATACGGCCGTATTTTTGCCGTACCGTACCGTGGAGCAAAAAATCAAACCGTATTCGGCCGTACCGTAGCTGCTCCGTACCGTATCACGGGAAATTTTCACCGTACCGTATACGGTACGTACGGTGAAGAGCCCTAAGCTTGGCTGAAGCATAGTGTGAAATAAATTATTTTAATGCCTATCCGAAATATACTTTTTCAGACAAATATGGAAGATAATCATTTCGATAGACTGATGAATGAATATAATTCTTACCTTCTGAATTTTTAAATTTACACTGACTTGCAAAAGAAGTATTTTCACTTGAACTCTAAAAACAATAGTTTCAATGCGGACTTGAATGTCCTGTTTTCACAATAAGAGTGAAACTAATTGTTTCAATAAACAATTCAATTTTCTGCTGAAAGATTGCCTTTCGCTGTCCGGTTTGGCAGCGGCCCGGTCCGGTCCGAAAATTGAAGTATTGTCTTTCGGGAACCAGCTGAAAGGGTTCTTCGAAGCAATTTCTTTTGCTCTTATTGTGAAATAAAAGCATTCAGTCTGCTTTGAAATTATTGTTTTCAGAGTTTAATTGAAAACAATTCTTTTGGAAATCAGTATAAATTCAAAAATTCGGAAGGTCGGAATTTTATTCATTCATCAGTCTATTGAAATAACATTCTTCCATATTTGTCCGAAAAAGCACATTTCATGCAGGTACAGAAATCATTTATTTCACACTATGCTTCAGCCAAGCTGAAGCATAATTATTGGTGGTGTGTGTAGATAATCGATTGAAACTAAGATATTTACGGTTGCCGCGAGCCTGCCGAGTCATCGGACCGTCATCCGATTCCCGTTTCCCAAGGTTTCCCATGCGGGAAACCAAAACACGGGAACTACCGAACGGAGCCTGAACAAGTACTTGCGTCATTCGAGATTTGAATGCCATTTTCGCTGGCTTTCGTGCTCCGATTTCGAGCCAAATCTGCGAGACGAGGCAAACCATCTGGTGAAACAGGGAACGGATAAACCCATGAAATTCTGTCAACTTTTCTGGAAGAATAGTCGTTGAAGATGAATTACAGGATCATGAGTTATATGAGTGCTCCGTATGGAGGCATAGGTTACGAGTGCAATTTATTGCCGAGTTACTGTTTCCAGCTTATGTAAGCTTTTACGTAAGATAAGATTATTATAGTATTTCCTTTCCACGCTTTGCCGTGCGCGTGTCAAGTCCGATAAAAAGCGCTTAACGGCATTGGCAGTGTCCGAAACTGCATTTTTTGGCACTTCTTGCTTGCGAAACAACATCTACACATCGGGCACCTTAACAGGCTTGCAGTACTAATTATATACATGTACCAAAGGTACTGTTAAAACATTGTACTTTCCCATGAAGTATTTGTGGCTCTAAAAATCAAGGACCTCATGGGAATCTGAAATAAGTGTGATTTTGCATAAGTTCAAAAATCCTGGATTTTTTCCTCATAACATTACTTCAAATTAAACAGAAAGATGTCTTTAAAAACATGTACAAGACCTTATATTAAAAAATTTTAAGCAGAATGAGTGCAATGTGCAAGCACTGCAAGCAATTTACTGTGATTTTTTGACTTCCAAGTTCCAGGTCCTTTTTAACTTCTTGCTCATCAATAGTACTTATATTCAATACAGTATTTAACCAGTCCTTTGAACATGATCACTCATTTGAACAGCAGCATTTTCTGAGACTAGGACATTACTGGGCAGATGCAAATGGTGTTCAAATTGGAGATATGGAATGTATCAAGGCACACTCAACTGCATCAGCGGAACCTGCAGCACTCACAGAGGCCACAGCAAGGTACCCCTCTGTACAGAACTGTGGATTGCTGTGGATTGCTGTGAACTGCTGTGGATCTCACAGGAACCTTGTCTGACATCAGTGTCAGGGTTGTATTCAATAAGGAATATATTATTCCTCTGAATGGTTTCCATTTGCAAGAGCAAAATCATATCATAAAATCATTGTTAATGCAAAAGCTACTAGTTCGCCGCTACCAGTACAACTGACTACCAGGTCTAACAACAGTGTGATACTCTAACTGACTAAGTACTAGTAGCTGCTACCCCAATGTCTACTTAGTAAGTACTTTGTTGCAGATCACTAAGGCAAGGGGGTTCAAAGAATTTAGTGCCTGACCAGGCCTAGGTTAGTTAGTTCAGCCCCCCAGCCCAAAAAAAAAAAAAAATTTGACACCCTAAAGATTGACCTCTTTTGACCACTTTTAGCAGTCTGGAAACTTCAAAATGTAAATATCTTACACTACCTGTAAGTAAATAGTATCCATTGTATAAATTACAGCCTTCCTACACCTCCTGCCAGTGGCTCCCATGTACTTACTTGCTTGCTTTGGCCAGTCAAAGCAGGACATATGAGGAGTATCACTGTATTAGTGTTTCAGAAGGAAAAATGGGATTTTTTTATGGCTTATGGATGCCAAAAAAAGCTCAAATTGAAGGTACAGTGTCCAAACAGTGTCTTCTGACTCTGTAGAGAGCAATTTATGATGAGATCTTATCTTGTTATACCATATATGGGTGTGGGAGTGCTTACATAGTTAGTTAGTCTGCCGGCCAGGCTCAAGAAAAAAAAATCAATGTCCAGTCATTTAAAAAAAATTTTACACCCCTTGCACTAAGGTAAAAGAAATATTAAGTACCTTAAAAAGTGTGGACTCAGAGAGGAGAACTTAATGTCAGAGTCAGTTCAAGCTCACTGGTGGGGCAGGAAGAGAAGTTGAACTTGTCAGAATTGCATTGTGTGCTCATTAAATAGTGTTTGATGTTCCTGACATGGTATCCATCAGTTGGGACTGACAGGTGTCAGAATGATTGAGCAATGGCTGACTTACAGCAATCCACAGCAATCCACAGCAGCCACAGAACTGTACAGCTCTGTCGCTGCTGTGGATTGCTGTAGATCACTGTGATTGCTGTAGCATTCACCCAGGTTTTGCTGATGCTCCACAGCATTCATAGCAGCCATAGAACCCATAGCAAGGTCCCCCTCTGTGGAGAACTATGGACTGCTATGGAATGCTATAAACTGCTATAAGAGCAATGGATATCACAAAAATGACATCTGTCAGAAATACATTCAATACCAAATGACTGCAAGTAATCATATAAATATATTGATGCATCTGTAGCACTACTAGTAGTACAATGTAGCGAGACTACTTAATATTGCTGGGATAATGGGTTCGGCGTCACTCAAGAGAAGGCAGCATCAAAGGATATATTCCGTTTGTACCTTGTAGTGGGAGTCGGGAGGCAAACGGATGGGGGATCGACATACTACAATCAGGCTTATATACGGTAAAGACTAATTTCCAATTGGAGGTCATGGCGAGCAATGGCACTCGGCAAAATCAAAATCCAACAAATATAACAACTTTTACATACAGTACTAATGAGCTTTAGTACTACTATTACTACTCATGAGTGGTCATGACTACTGGTGATACCTGTTAGTAGATAAATGAGAAATAATGAAGCAGGTACTCACTGTCAGAGGAAAGAAGTTGATGTTGCAATGCTGCAACAATGTGCATCAACTCTTATATAGTGCCCACCAGCACCCATGGAGCTGAGTGATAGATGATAAGATGTCAAAATATGTTTGACAGTTGGCTCAATCCCACAGAAGCTCATAGGAACCCATACATCAGCAAAACCTGTATTTGCATTTTAATTCCCACAGCAATACTTAAAATTCCCAGCGCTTGCCAGTACTGTCAGAAATATGAAATCATATGATATCTCTTTTTTATTTCCAAATAAGGTAATTTTGCGGCCTCTGGGAGCTTCTGGGAGCCCCCTCCTGCATCGGCCGGACCATCTGAGTGCTGGGACACTGGAGCACTGGGAACTCTGGACAGTTCGCTCAAGCACTGCCCATGTCATACAGGTTTTGCTGATGTGTGTATATATTCATCCCTCTCGGCATAGACAGATTGGTATAATTTTTTGAAAGAGTCCAAAAAAGAAAATCTGGTATCACAGAACCAATATTTATGTTAATGATGTACTTTTGTTGTCAGTAGATGCAGATGAGCTTCACAACTATGTAGGTATCCATATGTTGGTGCTTGTCATTAATACTTGCAGAGGAATTCCAGTTTTACAGTTTTGATGAGAATAGGGATGGTGCTCATTGAGTGTCAGTTTCAATCTTATGGAAGTCTCGGAGTGAAGTGTCATTCAGATAGATGCACTATCCAAACATTATTTCAAGCACAAATTACCCCTCAAAAGATGCCAGAACCACATGTAGAATGGGGTGTTCAAATGAGTGGTAATGACCTTTTTTGCATACTCAAGAATGATCCTGCCATAGCACATTCATTTCTCCACCAAATGGCATGTAAATTAGCAGTTTACCCCTTCTGATATCCAGCTTTCGAATGAGATGCTCAACAGAGCATCAACTCCAGTACGTAATGCACAGTAAGCAGTATACAGATTTGGTGTTCAAAGGAGTGGTTAAATACTGTATATACATACTTCTATCTTTGTTCTTGGATTTCAACGCGGATTGCTGCGACGAGTAACCGCCACGCGGTAGCGTTGGCCCATACCAAGTAAAGAACGAGAAATGAATTGACATCATTCTCTCAGCTCTCATTATCCCCTCGAATCACAAATCTTAATCTCCTCCGTTTCGTTTCGTGTCCGAGAATTTCTTGTTTGAATGAAGAGTCTTCGAGTCCTAAGATCTTCGCGTCGGTCATGCATCGGAGAAAGAGAGCACGCCCTAATTCAAGGGCCATTGACGCTCTAAAGACGCACATTGGCCTCATGTTATCAGCGTGGCTGTACTAGCTCTTGAACCGAAACACCCATCATCAGTGTCTACGTGTCAACCACCAGCACCAATTTCCAGCAATGTCGAAGATCATAGACAAGTTTAAATCTCTCTCGGGCAAGGCCACTCGCAAGGAGGGCAATATCCCATCAGGTGTCGACTTGAGTCACCTCAAGGCAGGCCTCTTTGTGCTTTCCAACATCGCAGAGGCAGCAGGAATTACTCCGCTCTCAAAGACTGCTGAGATAATCAAAGGAATAGTGGAGATCGTAGAGGTAGTTTGTTCCACGATACACTGAGGATCTACACTAAAATCTGTTTAGAAAAAGGGAGAAAATAAAGAGGACATCAAGGATTTTGGTCAATCTACAACCCGTCTCCTTCAAATTCTGAATGGAATTGTATCTACAAGTGGTGGCAAACCAATGAATGATGAGCTGTATCAACATGTTAAGGAGTTCCAGCAGTGAATATTGTTTAACATTTAAATGTTGATGATACTGAATTAAAGAAATTATAGTGATCTTGAGGATATTCTGCAAACCTTGGAGAAACTTGCACAACGTCCCACACTTAAAGCCTTCTGGCATGCTGAACGTGATGGAAAAGTTCTTGCAGGATTCAAAGAAAAAAGTGATAGATTTGTGACCTCACTGAATGTATGTATTCCCTATCTCTCTGGCATCCTCTGACTCTTACTTATGGTCCTACAGCTTCATGTATCTCTTGAAGTTCTACATCTGATACTAGCTGGGACAGATACAAGACAGGTATAGTTCATGTCTATATTTCAAATTGATAAGTTGATTAAATATTACAATCCAGAATGCAACAATCACTTATGAGTATGTAGAATTCCTCCATCTTGATCATTTAAATAATGACCCTTACCACACAGAAGCATCAAGCTAGCTACACCTATGGCACCTAGGGTTTTTACTGGCAGAGATGAGCTGGTAACTGCAGGTGTTGATAAGTTATGCCAGGGAGACCAGGTCCATTTGGCTATCTTGGGTGCTGGAGGGATGGGAAAGACCTCCTTGGCACTGCATATTATGGAACATGCAAAAGTAGGGGAAAAGTTCCAAGAGCATGCATATTTTGTTCCTTGTGAGATGATGCCAGATGCTCCTTCCATCATTCAAGGGCTGCTACAGGTCATGGAGTTATTCACTCCTGAGGGGAAAAATGGATATGGAATCATGGAAGCATATTTAAAATCATCTCACAGGCCAATATTGCTTGTATTGGATAACTTTGAGACACCATGGCATTCATCCACAGACCAAAATGCTGTTCAGAATCTCATTGAAAAAATATGTGGACAGAGGCAGATCTCAGTCATAGTAACAATGAGAGGAGCTGAAGGACCTGGGAACATTGAGTGGAATAAGCTTGGTGGACAATCTGGATTGCCCCCACTCACATTGGAAGCAGCCAGAGAGACCTTTCTCTCAATTTCTAAAGATGAAAATGGGTCTGAAGACCTGGATGCACTATTAAAAGAACTTGATTGCATGCCTCTAGCAGTCCTCCTGATGGCTCAACTCTCAAAGAGACTGTCATTGGATGATCTGATTAACGATTGGCAAAACCGTAAGACTAATATGTTGAGAAATGGCAATCAAGATGGCCGACTGACCAGCATGAATACTTCAATTGACTTGTCTATAAAAATGTTGTCTCAAGATGCTGGATTCACAAAGATCCTTCCAGTGCTGGCATTTTTACCAAATGGCATACCATTTTGGACTTTAAATCTGCCAAAGTTGTCTCCAGAATTGGGGGATGATTTTAAAATGACTGTAATGAGTATTATTGATTCAGGATTGATCTATGAGGAGACAAAATCACTGAAAATGTTATCACCTATTCGAGAATATGTGCAAATAAAACACCCAGTTACACAACATCATTTAGATCAAATCAACAATTTCTATGTCCAACTGCTCCACAATCTACCTCAAAACAGAGTGGAGGCCCAGGACTTGCTTGACGGACATACTGCAAACATTCAAACAATCTTCACTAGGCAAATTGATATAGCTCCTCAGGAAGCACATTTGAAAGCCATGTATTGCTTTGCTGAATTTACCAAATTCTACCCCCAGATTTTGGCAATGCTTGACAAGGCATTGAGTCATAATTGGGATGGTGGTCAGCAAGAACATATCAATATACGATTTCAGAAGGTGTACATCATGCGCTTTGGAGGATTTTATAGGGAAGCAATATCAGAGATTCTGGAAATACAGACAATAAATTTGCAGATAGACCCCAATGATCAGAAAGTGCAAATACAGACACTGGCAAATTGCCACCAGAAACTGGGGGAAATTTACTACTTGCAAGACCAATACTCTCAGGCCATAGAAAAGCTCACAAATGCACAAACTGAGTTTGAGAAGATTGGGGATAGGCTGGGGGCTGCACAGTGTCTGCGAAGTTTGGGAGATATCCACCGCATGCAAACTGAATGTCCTCAGGCCATAGAAGAGCTCACAAATGCACAAACTGAGTTTGAGAAGATTGGGGATAGGCTGGGGGCTGCACAGTGTCTGCGAAGTTTGGGAAATATCCACCGCATGCAAAATGAATATCCTCAGGCCATTGAAAAGCTCACAAATGCACAAACTGAGTTTCAGAAGATTGGGGATAGGCTGGGGCTGCACAGTGTCTGCAACGTTTGGGAGATATCCACTCTGGCCAAGGTGAATATGCTCAAGCAATAGAAAAGCTCACAAATGCACAAACTGAGTTTGAGAAGATTGGGGATAGGCTAGGGGCTGCACAGTGTCTGCGAAATTTGGGAGATATCCACTGCAAGCGAAATGAATATCCTCAGGCCATTGAAAAGCTCACAAAGGCACAGACTGAGTTTGAGAGGATTGGGGATAGGTCAGGGGCTGCATGGTGTCTTCAATTTTTGGGAGATGTCCACCGCATGCAAAATGAATATCCTCAGGCCATAGAAAAGCTCACAAATGCAAAATCTGAGTTTGAGAAGATTGGGAGTAGGCTAGGGGCTGCATACTGTCTTGAGAGCTTGGCAGATATTCACTCCAAGCAAGCTGAATATTCTGAGGCCATTGAAAAGTTCACCAATGCCCAAACTGAGTTTGAAAAGTTTGGAAATAAGCAATGGGCTGCATGGTGTCTGAAGAGATTGGGACATATTCACCAAGAGTTATCAAGGAGTCCATCTCCCAATAATGTAAATGTACTTGGCTAATGGGGAAGCTTTGAAAAGTGGGGCATGTCACTGTTGAGAACTGGACATATAATGGGCTTGTAGTATATGTACAATGTATTGTAGAAGTTGTTTCTTCCTGTCAAATTTATTGCTTGTATGGTACTTCTGAGACTGATGCATTATTATTGAGTATCGACAACGCCTACAATTATGAATGAGAACGAGTTTTTTAAATTTGTGAAGACAGTGGAAATGACAATAGCAGATAGCAATAGCAATGAGGGAATCGAAAATCTGGTGAGTAAGTCAGGAGTGAACGGTGATGGCATAAAGAGGAAATGAAAAAAAGGCGAAACACATGTGTTTGCAATGATGGATAAAGAGGCAGACAAGTCGGGAAGGAAGCGTAGGTAGTAGAGGAAAGGAGGGGTAATCATATTCACCATTGTAGTTATCCAAGAACAAGATAGCAAGAAAAACATATGCATATGCATCCACTGAAGGGAAAGGACTCGGGAGAATGCAAGAGACAGTAAGAAATCCAAAGGTGAAAAAAACAAGAGTTTCTTTCATACAATCAATTAATGAGAGCGAGCGAAAGCAGGACAACACAAACACGGAGGAGGCAAGAAGGTGCAAGAACAGCCTGTAATAGTAACTTTTATTCAATGTACATTGTAACTTGGTTCTGTTTCAATGAGGCGGATTTTGATTCTGAATCGACAAGCACTGGACCAGAGCTTCAACCAACTGTGCCTTGACTCCAAACTCTCAAGCAAGATCATTGAACATATGATCTGGAGCTGAATGAGCAGAAGCAGGAGCAGGAGGGTCAGATGGAAACAGGGACGACGTGGTGCTGCTGGCGGCAGTTGCACTGCTGGGTGTACGCAACTCGGAATCGGAGGAGGCATGGGATTCATCACTCAGAGAGACATTGCCATCAGCAACATTCTCGCCGTCTTTGTCTTCCACGTCCGCGTCAGTGAGATCAGATCTGCCAGAATGACTAGATGCACTGGAGCGACCCAAGCTCCCAATGCAGAAGATGGATGAGCACGTTCCTTGTTGAAGAAGCTGGTGATTTTAACTTTTTGTTGCGAAGTGAAGGCTACATACACGATGCGTTAGAATAATCCACAATGATCTTGAAAGAAACATACCTTCATAGTCCAACGCGACTCGAGTTAACGCGTCAACAAGATTGGGTGGGTACGCTACATTGTCATTTTCATTCTCCCTTTGCTCAATGCGCACAATGAGGACTTGAATGGCAGCTAAACATGGGGATGGTTAGCAAGCAGCATCGAATAAGAATGCAGTAAAGTGCATTACTGAACACAGCATTGAACAGCAGATCGTGAAGGGAGCTTGTCCAGAAGACTCGAGAATTGATATCAGCAGGGAATTTGGCCAAAATACTGATAAGGGAATGGAAAGGCAGTGAAGGCAAAGAAATGGGCCTACGATGCACAAGGATTATCAGCTAAAATGAAAGTTGTGGAAGCATGGAATGCTTACATCAGGCAAACGGATGAGATATAGAAGAGAGGCGACGTCGCTCTCGGTCATCACTCTACTCTCCGAAGCAATAATGACACGGTATTTATCCATTCCTGCGAGAGAAGGTCTAGAGCCATTGAAACAGCCAAGCCACCAAGGGAAGAGCTACATGAAGCAATTTCAGTCAAATTAAAATCATCAACAGGTATTCTAAACATACTGCAGCCATGAGCTCTCCCTGCGAGCTTGTAACCATAATGCCTCTAGCCCTCTTTCCATTACCAACACTACCCCTACAAAGACAAGTCAACTCGACTTCCCCTCGGAAAAATTTCCCAATCATTGTTTCGTTCTCCACCTCGACGAAAGCATGACTCGTAGTTTTGCCCTTTCTATCCAAGGAACATGCATGCGAACGACAGGTTGGCCCAGCCAGGCTGAGATCCTGGGTGGAGTAATGTCCTAAAGATCATCGTAGCATCAGTACAGCATCTAAAGCAAGCTTGAAAAAGAGAAAAGCTTACCCAAGGAATGTTATCAATCCTCAAAACAAATTCATCGCAATCCACATTCTTGTTGACATCAACCGCCGAGCTAGAAGCCCGAGGAGCACCCTTGGCCTTGGGAGGTGGAGCATTTGCTCATACTCCTCCGTCGCTGAAGAAGTCTGCTCGATCCATGGTCCCAAAATCGAATGAATGATCGCCCTCCGACGTAGAAAGCATGCTCCGACCTGCGGTTTGGAAGATATGGAATTTGTAGTCGTTGTCATTGACTGCTACTTCCCAGATTCACCTTCATCCGCATGATGGATACAAGCTTGAAATCTGCGACCTTGCCTCGGCATCCTGCACACTCCATATCTTTCTCACCCACAATGTTTAATGCGCTGGTCAAGCAGGAAGGGCACAATGTACTAGGCCCACAAGGAGCCATGATGGCCAGATGCATCCAGCCAGGAGGTTTACGCGCACAGATAGAACAAGATTTGGACATAGTTGTTTTGAGGGGAGTAGTAATGAGTGTAGAGACCTTGGATGGTACATTGGAGGATACAGGACTGGAGCTGTCTGAAGCTGGCATGGAGATGTGCGCAAGAGCGACATGTATCGTGTACTGCAACAGAACCTGCACCTGATGGTATATGGACCAAGAACCTGAGGCATTGCAGGATATGCAAGGGCAGTAGTAGGATAGCGAGGCCTGGAGGATGAGAGCAGGTTGGTTAGTGAGTAGTATACGATGGAGGATTTGCTGCCACTGATATTGGTACTGATGGTATTGGGATTAGTTGGGAAGAGTTAGATATTCGACCTTGTCATGTTCTTCTTCGAGATCAGAGTGGGTCTCGCGAACATTGCCACAGTGGTCCGGTTGGTAATAGTAGTCGTAATTCATCGTTTTTGTCCTCAAAAAAAAACAGACTTAACAATGTACCATTGTGTTTATATTCAAAACTTGAATGCTAGCTTTAGTGACTAGTTCTCTTATTTTGAGTCAAATCTGCGAGACTAGACTGTTGTTGCATTGAGTTGTTGAAAGGATCTGACGCTTACGATAGTGACGTCATCAATCGACTCGACATGAGTCTTCCGTCCTGTTAATACTCCTTGAAACACCTTTGTAGCTGCGCTACATAAGGCTACAGCACTGTCTTTGTATTTGCTCAATAAGCATACTAGACACTGTAATTATGCCATTCACTATTTCTATAAATATGATACATATGCTTATGAAGCATATGAACTGTTCAATACAATAGTAATCGAACGTAGTTGTAATTACTTGATCTTACATCGTACTTACATGCTGTTGAACCATTATGATCATACCCTATGCCCTAAGCCACTTTACTATGATACTGTATAGTTGTAGTCATACTTAGTATAAATACTGTAGGTACTTACCGTACTCCTTAGCACACTCAGTTGTACTACTACTTGTCTATACAAGAACTCTTCGCTCTCCAACTAGTCTTCCAGACCAGTCTACTAGCACATATCCAGGTGAGTATCGCATCTCACCATTTGTTGATCATATGTCTGCTTCAACAGGTTATGGGCCTCGGATTTGCTTGACAAAGGTTGTTACACCATTGCGTCTTTGACAAATGGTTGATCGCATTAACAAACTTATCTGGACCCGCCTCATAGACATTAGGCACGATGATAAGTGGCTTTGGGTTTGGGTGTAAATGGTAATCAGCGATCCGCTTTGTTCCCTCATTTCCGGAAGAGCCTAAAATATATAAGGCTTCTTCAACTGAACTAACTATTACCTACATTGTATATACACAGGCACTCCACGTTGAACAAACTTTTGGCAGTTCCTATTCACTTAGGGCTGTTTGCGGGCCGATTCCTGCTCCCAGGTAGACTTCTGCCGCTATGTGAATAATCAAAAGCATATGCACATAGGCTGGGCAATTGCGAACACGTGAGAGTTTCTTGGCCTCCTATTGTAGTATTCCCCCATATTGCCTTAAGTCCCTTAAACCACCTATTAGGTCTGAAAACTTGCTTTCTGAGCCTTGAATCTTAATTGATTCTACTGGTAAAGAAAACATGAGCTATGACGATTCAAACGGTTTTCTCTTGGCATATAGTTTTTGTATATAGTTTGGTTCAAACTTGCTGATGCAGGATGTGTATGACCCGATAAGAGATGGAAAATGGATGGATATAAAAAAACTGTGATCACACCACAACAAAGTCTAAATGGGTAATCACCGAAGTCAAGTGAATCTGAGATTCATAATCTTGGACATGTCAAACATCTTAATTGATCATTACTGACAAGTTCATATCCAGAATCACAATGTCTTCCACCTCTGCAATCAACGCTGTTCCCCTCTTCAATGGTTCCAACTACAACGATTGGTCGTCTGGAATGAAGGCTTACCTTCAAGTCCGAAAGCTTTTTGGACACGCCTCTGGCACTAAGACTCGTCCTTTCCCCACCGGCACTCCTGTTGCCAACCAGGATGCTATTGACACCTGGGATGAAAACAATGGTGCCACCATTGGTGCTATTTCTCTTTGCCTGTTTAACCACATTAGGCAAATGGCTGTTAAAGTTACAGCCAGGGAAACCTGGAATCACCTTGAGACCACCTACGGTACTCCTGGCGCCACTGGACTCTTCGGAATCTTCCAAGAGGCCATTGGTTTTGAGATTGCTGAGAACTCCAATCCGGCTATGCCAATCGCATCTCTAACCTCAATCTTTGGTCACCTCGATGCCTCTGGTCTTACCTTGACAGAACCGGTAAAAGCCATGATTCTTCTTGCCACACTTCCTCGTGCTTAGTGTGTGGCCCGGGAATCTCGGGATCTGTCGGGATTCGGGTTGGGACACCTTGTCGGGATCAGGACGGGATGGCTACTTTGGGTTCAGGTCCCGACTCACAGTCCCGACAAATATTTGCTTCCGCCGTACAAAGACTATCTAGTTTTGATGATATGTTTAGCCGTACTTGAAAACAAACCTCCTTACTCCCATCATGAAACGTCGGAATGACTCCAGTAGCTCTTCCAAGTCTAATCCGATCAAGAAATTGAGGCAAAGTGTAACGAGTGCTATCTCTCGACAAAGTAAAGCTGCCAAAGCGAAGCGAATCGAAAGCAGTATGTATATATCCAGTCTCGTGAAATAGAAAAAAAAAATTCATACAATATATCCAACAGATGGCGATGACGACAGTGTCAATGATTCCCCAACACCTGCTTCCGGGTCTCCTGGTCCCTCACATAGTCGAACGTGGACATCCTCCAATGCCAGCTCACTAGTCATTGACCTTGTATCTGAGAACGAGGCTTCCGATAGTGAAAACCAGAAGACTAGCAAGGCACAGAAGAAGAAGGAAATTCGTTAGTAGTTCCTGAATTAATCATGATGCACTACTGACCTTTATTATGCAGTTGAAAAGATCGCAAAACGAACAGCGCCGATTTATGCATTCTATCACTCTGTTCCCGACATTGAAGTTGACCAGAAGGGGAGCCCGAAATACGCTGTGTATGCATGTTGTAACTGCCGTTCAAAACAAAAACAAGGTCTGAGTGGAACGGATGCTGCTTCGACAAGTCAGTACCAATTTACCAGTCCAATTTTATTACTCACATTTCGTAGGTGTACTCCATCGCCATGCCAAGAAATGCTGGGGTGACGAGGCCGTAAAAGCAGCACAAGATTCGAAGAGTATATCAAGGGCTCGCAAGGCGGTACAAAAGTTTGGCTCAAAGAAGCAATCCATGCTAACAGCGGCACTTCGAACAGTGAAAGGGTGGGCTGAATCATTCTCCACCACCCCACCATCAAAAGAAAGTGTTCGGTACATGCTGTGATCAAGATTAACCAAGTACAGTGGTTAAATTCCATGTAGTGTCGTAACTGCGCATTGGGTAGCGGAATGTGCATGACCATTTCGTGTCGTTCAGGACCGTGGTTATCGCTGGCTGCAAAAAGAGGGCCGGCCAGACCGATACGTGCCAAGTAAGGAGACCGTTTCGAGAGATGTAAAAAATCTGTTCGAGAAAACAAAAGAAAAGATTGCCACTGAGTTACAGGTGAGTAGTACCAAAAATCGCAAAAAAAAAAACCATCCTACTCACGTATTTAAACAGGATTATGATGGCGAAATTCCAATTGCAATAGATTGTTGGACCTCCCCTAATCATCGTGCTTGGATGAGCATTGCAACAAGTCGAGTACGAAGGCGCGATGATGGAACCGAAGAGACGGTGACTCACCTTCTTGACTTCGTGGAGCTCCCGCATTCACATTGCGGTGATAATATGGCGGAAGCTTTGCGCAAAGTGCTAGTTGAATATGGGATTGAAGATAAAGTGAGTCTACGTGTAAAATAAAAGATATAGTCAAATAACATACCAACGTTGAAGATTATATCCATCACCTGTGATAATGCGTCGGCCAACACTGTAATGGTTGGGAAGCTCAGCGAGCTTCTTCCTGCGTTTCCGGGACTTGCAGCACATGTTCAATGCTTTGCGCACACTATCAACCTAACTGCAAAAGGAGTGTTACGTCCCTTCGAGTCGAAGAGAATAAATGGCCAAGTAAATGAAGCTGAAGAATTAGAGACAATCGCCCAGGACACCGAGATAGAAGAGCTCCAGGCAGAGCTAAAGGATCTCGAAGAGAATGGGGAGCAGACAAGAGACGACCTTGAGGGGTTTGTTGACGTTCTGAACGAGATGACAGAAGAAGAAAGACAGGAATGGAATGCTGGTGTCAAGCCCATCCGTGGCGCTTTGATTAAGGTACGCTCCATTCAACAATATTGGTCAGAACCAATTCTTGATGAGAACCAATTGACCAAAAATTTCCTTTATGGGAAATAATTTCAATTGGCCAATTCTTGATGAGAACCAATTGACCGTAAATTTTTTCTATTTTGGGAAATAAAGTCGATTGGTTGTACCAATTGGAATTATTTCCCATAAAGGAAATTTTTGGTCAATTGGTTCTCATCAAGAATTGGTACAGACCTGTAAATCTTTGTAGCCAGTTGACTCATGCTTGTTTCTTCTTCCCCTTCACAGACTCGCCGAAGATCTTTCAAAATCATCAACTCGCCTACTCTCCTTCTTCCTCGTTGGCGTACAATCACGGCCTCGACACCTTTTGAAAACCGGACACTCCCTCGGGATGTATCAACCCGCTGGAATTCTACATACGACATGTTGAAGGCCTTTTCTGAATTAAAGGAGTTGGTCATAAAGTTCACAGATAGCTCGTCAAATGGTCTTGCAGAATATATTCTCACTGATGATGAATGGGAAGCTGTTGAAGGGCTTGTGTCGGTATTGAAGGTATGCAATCGTTCCTTTTGTAGCTCCGTTTGCTCATTAATATGTTATTAGATTCTCAAGGATGCCACTGAATTTTTTTCATCTAATTCCCCGAACATCTCCGCTGTCATCCCTGCTATGGACGCAATCGATGAAGCCTTCGCTACTGGAATCATTGAACAGAAGGAACTTTGCACGCCGCTTTGTTACGCACTTTTGGTTGGAAAAAAAACCTTGAACAAGTATTATTCTCTTTCCGATGATTCGCATATCTATCGCATTGCCATGGGTGCGTGTATTCTACTATGAATCTACTAGTATGTTTCTAACAATTGCCTAGTTCTCCACCCATCCTTTAAGCTCTCGTACTTCCGGCGACTCAATTGGCAAGAGCAGTGGATTCAGGATGCAGTTCATGTTACACGGAATGCATGGACTCGGTTCAAACCAATGGCGCCATCTTCAGCTGCTCCTCAAACTGAAGAAGCTAGCGTACGTATTTTGTTTATCATTCCGATTCCTTCACCGCTTATGCATTGTATGGTAACATAGACCTCAAAATCAGTTAATTCATTTGTCTCACTGATGTTCGCACAAACGAGTACAGACTTGCCAGATAGTGAGACCGACGAACTTGACCGTTACCTTGCCGACAGCTGCGTTCCAACCAATGATCCTTTGGCGTGGTGGTTGATGAATAGGAAAGTGTATCCCAATCTAGCTAAGCTCGCTATCTCAATTCATACGACCATGGGTATGTCCACCAGTTTGTATATCTATCACTACTAACACGATTTCAGCGTCTTCGGTAGTTGTTGAGCGTTCTTTCTCACGTGGCCGTATTCTCATATCTCACCTTCGCAACCGTCTTCGAGCAAACACTATCCGAGCACTTATGTGCTTTGGAGATTGGTCGCGGCAGGACTTCATTTCAAATGCGGAGCTGGTAGAGTTTCTCAGGGATAAGGGCAAGGCAAAGGACAATGTTGAGGACGATGTTTTCATTGATGATGATGAACTGCTATTGTAGCTTCTGCACTGTTTATATTAGTTAAAGTATTATAGTTAGCGATTCGACGAACTTTCACTGCACCTAAGTTATCGGGACATCCCGGTCCCGACTTATTCAGGAAACCCGTTCCCGGCCATGTTGGGAACGGGAATTTGGCTCGGGTCGGGACGGGAGGCCATTTTATGTCCCGATCCTGACCCGAGCCACACACTACTTGTGCTTGGGATGGTTTAGCAATGACAATGTTGAGCCAATATACTGGCATAAATCTCACGCTAACTTCCATCATCCCCAAGATTCAGGATGAATACAATTGTTGCCGCTCTAATGCCACATTGCTCGCTTCTTGCCTTTCCACGGTTAACAAGAAGCGCAAATCAAAGAATGCCTGGTCCAAACAAAAGAAGCAGAAGCAAAATGCTGATGCATCTGGTTCAAACCGACAGGCTTCTTCCTCTGGTGGCAATAACAGCAATAACAATAAAGGCAATCAGAAGAAGAAAGGTAAAGGCAAAGGCAAACCGCATGCCAATGAGGCTTCCACCAACAATCCGCTCCCAGTTGCTAACTTTGCCTCTTTCTCATCCTCCGCCAATCCTCTTAAGGATATTGACCCTTACACGGGCAAACTCAATCCTCTCCTCAGAGATATGAAGATAGAGGAACAAGAGTTGCCGCCTGATTGGGCTCAATCTGTCGTTGATGATGGCTTCGCCAGAATCAATGATTACAACGAATAAATGTATGGATCTGGCGATGAGCGTACTTCTTACTGGCAAGTTCCTTTCAATTTCCTTAAAAAGAAAATCTCTAATTCATTGCATTGGCTAAACAGATCTTCTACTATAAATAACGATACTTTGCACAAACATTTGTACCATGCAACTAGTTCTTATTTATTTGATTCTGTACTTAGTCCCGAGCCTCTTGATGAGGCAAAATATATTAATTTTATGCATGCAATTACTGAGAGTAAGGAACTACCTGAGAATAATGTAAGAATACAAGCAACAACATATAATATGTCTTGGTTACTTGATTCCGGCGCTTCACACCACTTTACTCCGAATATTGAAGATTTTGCCAATTACAAGGAATGGAGGAATCCAATTCCACTTGTATCCGCTGATAAAAAATCTCGTTTGCATGTACTTGGTGCTGGAACAGTATAAATTTGTCACAAAAATGGAACAGGTGTTACCCACATGACTAGGTTACACCCGGTGTATTACCAGCCCGATAGCCCACATCGCCTTATTTCAATTGGTCAATTAAATCAAAATAGCTGCTATACAGTCATTAATGGAGATCAAAGTCAGATACGCAATAAGTCAAATCGAAAAATCATTATGACTGGAAAACTGTATAACTCTGGTGATTTGCTCCACTGGCTTCATGCTGATGTGTTGAATCCTGAAGCACAAATAGTCAATATGGTTTCTATTGATTACAACTTGTGGCATAACCGATTTGCCCATCCAGGCAATGAGATCATTAAACATGCTCCTACTAACGTCAAAGGTCTTCCTAAAGTACCTATTCCTACTGTGAAACACATCTGTAAAGGTTGTGTTACTGGTAAAGAACCTCAGAAATCATACCCCTCTTCGTCTAAGCGTGCCGAACATCCCTTAGAGCTTGTGCACTTTGATTTGACAGAATTACCAATTCAGTCTTATCATAAATATAAATATATTGTCACATTCTTGGATGATTGTTCTTCTTACGCTTACTCTGTCAAACTACGTCTTAATTCCGAAGCTTTCCTTGCTTTTAATCAATTTAAAGCATGGGCCGAAAAGCAAACCGGATGTAAAATTAAAAAGATATGTATTGATCAAGGGGGAGAATTCTTATTGGATCAATTTACCAATTATCTCAAAACGGAAGGTATTGAGGTCAATAAATTTGAACCTCATGTTCATCAACAGAACAGATGTGCTGAATGCATACATCGCACTCTAATAGATAAATCAGAAGCTATGCGACACCACGCTTGCTGCCCTGATTCTTGGTGGGAATTTTCATATTCCACATCTATGCATGTATACAATTGCACTCCGATCCGTCAATTGAATTGGAAGACACCTATTGAAATCTTCTTACGGAACAAACCGGATGTTTCTTAGTTCAGAACATTTGGTTGTGGTGCATACGTGTTTATTCCATGAGCACAGCAGAAGAATAAACTATCTCCGCATTCCAAAGCAATGATTTTAATCAGTTACGACACAGGAAGCAAAGGATATATCTTCATGCATAGTAATAACGCGCTATATTATGGTGCTCAAGCTTGCTTTATTGAAGATTGGTTTCCATGCTGCCACAAATCTAACAAGAGTAATAAACCCTCCAATAAACCTAGTCCTATCATACCAAGTGATAAACCCCCAACACGACCAACTGATGATCCTGCTGACGATGGATCTTCAGATGACAACAATCCTTTTGATCCTAGTCATATTCCGTTTACTTCTCCCAGTGAACCAGATCATTCTCCTGTTCAGCCAGGAAATTTTGACAATGATCCAGATGATGCCAATGACATTTATACAAATGCACCCACATCTCGGCACACATCACGAGAAAATAGTCCGGAATGTCCACAATGTCCTCCTACCCCTCATGATAATGAAATTCCTCACAAACAGCCTCCACCAGTCCCACCTAAACCTAATTGGTACAACCCAGAAGCTATTGCTGAATGGAAAAGTAAAAATCCTGTCCGCACCCGGACTGCTCCAATTTGTCCTGGTTTAATTCCTACCACTTGCAAAAATATTCGCAAGGCTTCTACTTGGAAAAGACAAGCTCAAAAGGTCAAAGAAGATAACCTTAATGACACTCATACTAGACAAAAAGTAGATTGAAATAAAAAGATTGAGGGAAAACATCAAGTTCGTGTCAATGTTCCTAAACCAAACGAGCCTAGTACAAGTACACAACCTATCAATGATCCCAATCGTCATCCATCTCCTATAGATCTTGACACTCCACCGGCATCTCCCATTCAGGAAGATGAAGATCATGATGATAGTGGTAATAATGAAGAACCATGGTTTGAAGAGATTAACTTCTCTCGTATAGTTCAGGAAGGGGGAGTAGAATTACAGAACTTCTTAGTTACGCAATCGATTCCGTTTACTTATGAAATGGAACTTAGAAGTTTCCTTTCAAGTAGACCTGACGCCTGGAGTTCTACTCGGAATTATCGGCATCTTCCTGCTGATGAACAGGCAAAATGGGATCATGCATGCAAAGAAGAACTGGATGGACTCCGCAAAGGCAAAGTATTTGAGGAAGTCAAAATCCCTCATGGTCGTAAACCAATCAAATGTTGTTGGGTCTTTAATAAAAAGAAAGACGGTTGCTACAAAGCCCGACTTGTTGCTAAAGGCTTTTCACAACAATTTGGTATGGATTATAATGAGTTGTTTTTGCCAGTTGCGCAATTTGAAACTGTTAGAACTCTTCTCGCTTTAGCCACTTTAGAAGTCTGGGAAATCCAGGCTTTAGACGTCAAACAGGCTTATTTGTACGGCAAGCTTGATGAAGAAATCTATATGGAACAACCCAAAGGTTTCATTAAGGACAAAACCAAGGTTTGGCGGTAACATCGTTCATTATACGGTCTGAAACAAAGTGGCTTATCCTGGTGGAAAGAAATGAATCAATCCATGGGTAAACTGGGATTCAAGCGCACTAGTTCAGATGGCGGTGTATACACCTTCAAAGAAAAAGGCAAAACCGTAATTGCTATTGTATATGTAGACGATGCTCTCTTCATGGGATCTGACAAATTGTGAGACCCGGTGCACGAAACGGATCTCGAACCAAGGTATCCCGAATGTCTCGCACCTAGATGTAGGTGGAGACCAAATGTGACCACCCGGGGTAACCGTACCGTAAGGTGGGTCTAGACAGTGGTATGAGTGTTGTCAAAATAGTACAAGCCTCAGAGGTGCAAGGAACAGTGTACGGGCCACCCGATGACGTAATCAGGAGGAAGCAGGTGGTATTGTGGTCCAACACTCAGAAATGAGTGGAAGCGGATGGAATATGGATGAAGGGGTGGTCCAAAAAGGTGTAATAAGTCCAAATATGGATAATGCGGGTGGAATACAGCAAAAGCGGACGGAAATAGCGTGGGAGCGGGTGGAATGGGGTGAAAGCGGGTGAAAATAGCGTGGGAGCGGACGGAATAGCGTGAGAGCGGGTGGAAATAGCGTGGGAGCGGGCAGAATTGAGTGAAAGCGGACGGTCCCAGAGGTTCTAGAGGTAGCAAAACCCAAATAGGAAGCTCCTGGGGAGCTTTGGTCGTAAAGTCATAAACAGGGCCAGAAGACAGTGAGCTCTGGACATAGATTTGGTATCTACGGACAGAGCCTTGCAGTCAATGCAGATGACAGTGGGCCTTCAAATGGAGCTTGGAAGGCACAACTGGTTAGAACAGATAGAAATAGAGGGACAGAGACAGAGACAGAAGCAAAACAGGATCGATTCGGTAACAATGGTAATAACAGACTAGGGTACATGGACTCGGAGTGTCTACTTATATACTGTAGGGTGGCTGTGTGAGTCGTCGGGAGGGCCTGATGGATGGTTATCAAGTGCGGGAGGCACCTGGGAGGCAGGATAACTAGTAATCACATGTAGAAAGTGCCTGGCAGGCAGGATAAATGGTAAATAAGCATGGAAAGCACCCGCATATAGGTAAATGAGTGTGGGAAGTATCCGCGGACGGTCAGGAAGCGTGGGAAACATCAGCGGGTGGATAGCGGGTGAGAAATGAGCCAAGGCCTGACACAAATCCCTGGTAATGAAGAAACAAGAACAATTCATGAAACATGGGAATGTCGCGATCTTGGTGAACCTAAAGAGTTTCTAGGAATGCGCATTAAACGAGACCAATCTAAAAAGAAGTTGATCCTCGATCAACGTGACTATCTCGATAAAATCATTAAACAATTTGGGATGTCAAACTTTAAAGATGCTCACACCCCATTACCTTCTTCATGGAATCCTTGTGAAAACAATGGAAAAGTCAATCTGAAACTCCAACAGAAGTTTCAACAAGTTATTGGATCTTTATTGTATCTAATGCTTGGCACTCGCCCTGACATTGATTACACTGTCATAAAAATGAGTCAATACTCAGCCAATCCAAGTCTGGATCACCTTAATAAAGCACTTCATATAATCCGTTACTTAATGTATACTCGGAAATATGAAATCGTGTTTGACGGTAACTCTGACGAAGGATTTATGGCATACTGTGATTCAGATTGGGCCTCTGATCCAGATGACCAAAAATCCCATACTGGGATGATCATACAGTTAGCCGCTGCTGCAATCTGTTGGGTTTCCCATAAACAGAAAACTGTTGCACTCTCGTCCATCAAAGCCGAATATATGGCATTGTCCAACTCCTGTTGACAACTCAAGTGGCTTCAATCTTTATTCAATGAGATCGGAATTCCTATTCAATCATTACCTTTATGTGGTGATAATCAAGGTTCAATCTTCCTCGCTTCTAATCCAATTCAAGAACAAAGAATGAAACACATTGATATTCGCTTCCACTATATTCGGGAAAAATTTGAAAATGGAAATGTCAAACTATTCTATGTTTGAACCAAAGATAACATTGCAGATATTCTGACAAAGAACCTTGCATTGATTAAATTCAAGAAATTCCGAGATCTTCTTGGCATTACATTTCTTTGAGTGAATCTTCGATGACTGTACGCTAAGTCATATCAAAAACTAGAACGTGGTTCTAAGTCCTTAAAGCTTAATTCCCTATCACTACTCTTAGCAAGGGGGAGTGTTGAAAGGATCTGACGCTTATGATAGTGACATCATCAATCGACTCGACATGAGTCTTTCGTCCTGTTAATACTCCTTGAAACACCTTTGTAGCTGCGCTACATAAGGCTACAGCACTGTCTTTGTATTTGCTCAATAAGCATACTAGACACTGTAATTATGCCATTTGCTAGTTCTATAAATATGATACATACGCTTATGAAGCATATGAACTGTTCAATACAATAGTAATTGAACGTAGTTGTAATTACTTGATCTTACATCGTACTTACATGCTGTTGGATTGTTATGATTGAACCCTATGCCCTAAGCCACCTTACTATGATACTGTATAGTTGTAGTCGTACTTAGTATAAATACTGTAGGTACTTACCGTACTCCTTAGCACACTCAGTTGTACTACTACTTGTCTATACAAGAACTCTTCGCTCTCCAACTAGTCTTCCAGACCAGTCTACTAGCACATATCCAGGTGAGTATCGCATCTCACCATTTGTTGATCATATGTCTGCTTCAACATGAGTGGTGATGATTTGAGCTGAATTTCAGAATCGGATTGAAGAGCCTGCATAAGAGTGCTAAATTCAACCACATTTCAGATGTACAACTATCAGCTGTGAATTCCTTCCATGTTGACATCAACAATGCCTCCAATTCAGCTCAATCTACTTTCGATGCTTCATGGTAGAACCTTCCAGACATTCGTACCATCCAGATCCAAGCTTGCAGTTAGGCATTCCTTCAATTGCAACTACTGCTCTCGATAGGCTCAGATGGACATCCCCAATTCAAAGGCCCTTTGGATTGTCTAATGGAGACTTTATTGTGTAATTCTATATATTCTGTTGTACGGTACAGTGCTAATTTCGCATTTTGGGGCATTCCGGTACCTCTTGTATCATCCATGGCAGTGACTGCACCACTTTTGTTGCATACTCTTCCCTGCAGAATGTCATACACCACTATTACAATTCCTTGGGCAGATTACCTATCCCACAATTGTGTTTCGCAGTGGCAGGGGTTGGTGCAGCTACTAGTTTCATACTGTACGACCAGTTTGCCTCTTCCTCCTCTCTCCAGCTAAGCATTATCATTTATAGCACACCTATGGAATTGGTCAAATGCAAGTTACAAGTTTAAATGATGAATATCCCTACTCCCGCATGCATTCCACCCATTCACGTTCCCATAACGCTTAAATCCCCACTGAAAGATGTTCCCTCTGTATTAAATATCTCTCCTCATCCTCTACTCTCTGCTCCCACTCCTGGCACAAATCCCCGCCTTCCTGGTCCACTGTCCATCATTTATAACGTTATTGTAACAAACAGCATACGGGGCTTGTGCTAGGATGTTCAGGGACCGAAGGGAGAAAGCCAAGCACGGTTCCACTTACCTCCTGTCGCTTGAACGTCGTCCCTCTGTGTTATTACCTTGGGAGTCAGCCTTTGCAGAAGTATCCAGTGCCGTATGCGTAGCGGCGCTTTACCCTGCAGACACGGTAAAAAGAGCCATGCAGACAAAGGAAGAGTTGTGTGAGATGAGGGCGTACCAGAAACATGCATCAAGCGTGGCAAGAGATTGGTCAACTTCAACTTCATTGGGACCTCCTTTAACCCAAGCTTCTTCCTCCTCTTCATCGACCTCCTTCCCAACTTCCTCTTTGTCTGCTGCAGCACCCAAACCCACCATCGCGCACCCAATAGCAGGCATATTACCACAGCAACCAATGCTAGTAGTATTCGCTCAGTGTCTTTCCTACAAATGTTCCTTGAATTTTACCACGCGTATGGCGCAAAAGGACTTTACAATGGGTGCAGTATGTCTATTGCGAGGGAAATACCAAGTAGTGGGATTGTTTTTTTTGGTCTATGGTGGATTGACAGCTTTGTTTAATTAATCTGCTACATGCTTTTGTTAGCTGAGCATCGCTCAGATTTCTTTAGATCTATTAGTAGAATGGCATCTTCAAAAATGTATAATACAGTCAGTACTCAATCCTATAACTTATTCTCTTAGTTTTCGTAGTTTTTTAGATGCATGTACTATACCGCTATTGGATTGAACTAGACCCATCTCTCAATCCTGGATGCTTGTGGTAATCGTTGCTCCATATTCATGAGTGACTACTAGCATGAATACATTAAGAGAAAGAGATCAAGAGGATACACAAGCTCGGTAGGAATAGAAATACAACGGCAGATTTGAGCACAGATTAGTCCAAATATCAGAATGGAAAGCGCATGGGCCCATCTGATGCAGTAGGCGGAAGATGATACCTAACAAAAAGGTCAATAAATCTCCAGATTCCAAAAAATCTATTCAGAAACTCACTCCGGGTCTGAGTCTACAGCATCAGGAAAAACCGGAGCGTGTACATAGCGGTAAGGACTATCCAGAGCGCTAGTAGCCAAGTAGACATCCCCCCATGTACAGATACTCTGGTAGCACTCCAGTAGCATGCAGACAGGTGACAGGTATGTCCGTGCAGTCGCGTTGCACTCTGCACACCTTGAGCGACCAGTCTGTACAACTATGATACACTCCAATACACCTTTATAGAACTATGTATTGGCCAACATGATTGTCTGGATTGATACTGTCTTGGTCAATATGGCTATGTGTATCCATCATAGCATTTCATACACACATGCATTTTCCATTTACGGCTGCTTTTGTCATTGATCTGATAGCTCATTCCGCCAACAATAGACAGGCAAGAATACAATATTAAGAGTTGAATGTTAAGGTAGTAGAATTTTAATTATGACTCGTATCCCTCACACTTGTGTGGCTTGCTTCTTTGTCATCTTCAAAGCCTTCTGCACCTCTGCATCTACATCTAACTCAAGGATCGCATCCTGCTCTCCTGCTTTTCGCTTCCTCGTCTTACGCTTTGGCACTGCCTGAACATTCTCCTTCACTACAGCTGCTGATGAACCTGCCAATGTAGAGGATAAGCGCATAGAAACCTGAAGTAAAAAAGGAATTACCAGGTGTATCTCCTGTTGTCAATGAACCTGCCAATGTAAATCATAAGCTGATAATCTTTGAATCCAAAAACAGAGATTACCCGAGTCGCTATTGGCAGGGACAATATTGACATCACCTATATTCTGCTCAAGCAGGTTATCACCTCTTTCGAGCTTGAGCACATCAGAGCCTGGTCCATGTGCATTGTCGCACGCTATACCCTGGCCTTCCATTCCATTGTCATCGGTGTCCAATTCTAAAGCGCTGGCCTTGGGACTGGATATGTCAGTCTCACGATCAGAATCATCCTCGGAACCTTCATTCTCGTCACCACTTTTGGGTATGCGTAAGTCACGAAGCTCTTCCGCGGCGTGTTTTTGGTCCTCCTTGGACATCTTCACTGGCTTCTCCAACCATTCCGGCCCAATTCCTGCGTATTCTCTGTCAAAGATTGGATTCAGGTGAATATCATGTTGGAAAAAAACCCAGACTTGCCTTCCTTTCTTGTACCACCATTGTTGCAGAGCTAGAGTTTTATCAGGATTTATTTCTTCCCACTCCTTGACCCGGCTCATATGCTTGACCCAGATAGGTGCCAAAACATCCTCATCCAAGTTCTTAGGCTTGCGTGAACCAGTTGACCACTGATCCAGATAATACTCAACCTGAAAAGTAAAATCAGACAATCTATGTTCTTTGGTCACTTGGATAAAAGCACTCCACCATAGTAAAAACAGTGGCAATAAAATATCGTGGTATGGGATTGAAGAGTTGAGTGGATTGGGTGCCATATGTATTCTTTGAATAGAAAAGAAGATGACAAACTGCTTTGACAATGATATCAGTTTGCATGTATCCTGTGCAAGCCTCGGGGTCCTACAAATTGCATGAGACAAGATACTTGTGTTAAAACAAGCATACTAGATAATAGAACCCAAAATTCAAGGTGAGGGTTGAGTGAAGCTTCTTGTTATATTTTTTGATACAAGCACCCAAGCCTTGCTTGAATGGATAGATTGACGCCATAATGGGAACCAGATGATCCCAAGAGCTTCCTCGGACACAAGTTTCCCTATGAGAGAGCTAAGGCTGTATCAGTATAGAGCCAAAACATATATCTGCACTCACCATCTTACAAACCTCATCTGTCAGCTCATATTCTGCTTCGTCCTCAGGAAGTGCAGCCATTTCCTCAGCCCAGATTCCATTCACCCAGCTGGACTGTAGCTTGCTGTCTGGACAAAGACATGCCGCTAGCACAGTTGCTTCATATGATTGTATGGCTCGCTGGAGGAGTTTTTTGACTTGCCACAGTAGTCTCAAAGCAGCTTACCTGACTCACCGGGTATGAGCTCCAGTTGACGGAGTTGGAGCTGTTCCTTCAGGCCTGCCTCATGTGGTTGTTGAGGGAGCTCAGGGGCCTCAGGAGTGGTAGTAGCAGGTGTCTGTTGTGCAGTGGTACTTTTCTATATCCCTGACAGGTGATTCACGCCAAAAGTACAAAAAAATCCGCTCGAATGAAATACTTCTTGATTTAGCAACTTTCGCATAAAAAATTGCTCCCATGAGCAAAAAACTGAAAGAAATTTGATTCTTCAGTTAACCAATTTATTTACTGATAATGTACATATCAATGGAGTGTTTGGTTAGAATGAAAAAAAGGCTGAATCAAAGGCTTTCACAGTGACTGAAATGGAGAATGATATACTATATATCACACGGCGAATCGGGAAAAGTGAAATATTCAGTATCAGTACGTTTTGAAAAATGGCCTGAAAAGCAATAAATCAAGCAAGACTGAAAGATACCCTGAAAGAAGGGTTTTCAGGTGAGATTTTGGACAAGATGAAATGTTGAATGAACGAATATATATCAGCAAAGGTGAAAAGTTGCCACTGTGTCTCGGGCCTGACGCAGACGCGTCGTTGCATCAGAAGTTTGTGGACTTGAAAAATCGTCGAAACCAGAACAGATTCTCGAACTAGGGACAGAGGACACAATCGAGCTGGTTCAGATAGAGGTTAACAGCTATAAAGAGTGCTCAATTTTTGCGATGCAAATTTCGACATAGCCACTCACCGACAGCCAAATTATAAAAGATTCCCGAGTGGTTTTGAGGGATGGACATGCAGCGAGTAGCTGGAGTTTCAACGTGGTCAATGTCAATACTTTTCTCTGATACTGCACCGCAGTTAATTTTTAGCATGCGATTCGCAGATGGACGCATGTAACGAACCTCTTGCGAGCCGTCGTCCATGAACCTTTCCAGCTCCAACCTCTGCTTCTTCACGGCAATTATGAGTGCTCGCAATTCATTCTTCGCACCCTAGATTCGGTTGACTTCTCCTTTCTGTTTATTAGCATTGGAGATGCTCACTTTTGAATAGATCTGGTTGCACCGCTTCCTGGCCTCCCTGATTGTACGTCCCCGAATGCAAGGCATGGAAAGAAGTGATAATAGTAGAGATCAGGAAGGACTTGGGCTGGTTCAAGAAGGAATTTTCAGATCAAGGGTGTGTGCTTGGGTAAGGTCTGTGCGTGCTTGTATTTGGTCAAACTACAAACTTACGCACACCCTTTCTTCCCCCACCGAGCTCTGCGTCCTTTATCCTGCACCTGTATCTCCGTCTGGATCTATAACTCAATGTCAGTGAAGCAAGAAAGAGGTCAGCAGAAAGAAAACTTACGGATGCTGCATGTGACGAGGTCTGAAATCAAATCCGAGTGAGCACTGCGTCCAACCGTGCGAGAAGTTTCTGATATGGGGGAGGAAGATGCAGAAGCGGAATTGGATGGAGAGCTAGAGTTTGTAGGGCCTATAGGCGAAGACGCTTGGACAGTCAACGTCGTCGTGGAAGATCACAACCCAAGATGCCGTTTGGGAGTTCACAAGCGTATCGCTATCCTTCAATTAAGGGTGGCATCTCCTCACACAAAGGCAAATGTCCAGGTCAACAATCTTTGTGAAGACAAAGAAGACCACGAAAAACAACGCCTGCAACCTAACCCCTCGCGAGTCTTTAAAAGTCTCCGCTAGCTACGGACTCAGTGAGTAACACAGTGCGTAGAAAGTAATCCGATTTACAATACCTTCTACCCATTCAAAGGACATGCGAGCCATCGTTCATCCAACAAAGCCACATCTTGCCCTCTCATACCGTAGTTTAAGGTCATTGCGGACCAGAGTTCCTTTTCATTGATCTTGTAGTAGCCACGCATGGGTGATAATGTGAAGAGACTCTTTGAATTCACAGCAATGTAAGTACTACGGGTATTTTGTGAACTAGAGTACATAAAGTAAGATAAGGTTAAAGTTGGAGTGTACAATCTCCCTATGGTCATTCTACTGCTCGCCTTCCGTGTCCGAGTCTGTTTGAAGCGTCTGAGCCCATGGATCGAGACTTTGTGATTCCGCTGCCGCGCTGCCGTTAATCTCTAGCGACTGGAGAGCACCACTATGCAAGTGCCGAATATATCGACGATGGTAGAATGATCGAGGCAAGCCCTTAACCACCGTTCGATGACTTCTGATTTCAGTCCTGTTGCGAGGGAGAGAGGGTCGCGGTTGGAAGCGCTTACCAGACCGATTGGCTTCTTGCATTTGCAATGCTTGGACTACCTTGTCAAGTTTGTGGAACACAATGCCCAAGATGCGACGTCGGAAGAAGGGAACGTATCACAAATCCCTTACTCACCTGCTATGGATTTGGAGGTTGGCAACAAAGGTTAAGCTGAGTGTGTAGAAAGAGAAGTGCTTGTGTGAAGACAATGAAGATGTTATTGAGTCTGAGGTCTCTGAGCTCAGACCAGTCTACTTATATACAAAGGGACTGGGACCCCAGTCACTACTACATAAGACCCATGATACCTAATCCATGTGGGTCTGAAACAAGGGTAGATCAACCCTGTT
>ML769748.1:0-63253 GCA_009733575.1 Gymnopus androsaceus JB14 | reverse complement strand
CATCGCCGATTGTCAGAACGTCAACGAGTGTAAAAAGAACAATATCACAGGCACGCTGCATATGCAAACGCGAGCATGCCGATTCAGTCCGTTCCAGGAAGTTAAAATCCAAGAACTGGTACGTTAAATATTCTTTTGTGGTATTCGTTGAGCTTATTACTTTTTTAGTCCGATCAAGTGCCAGTCGGGCACATTCCTCGTTCCATGACTGTCCATGTCAACGGAAACATCACGCGTCTCATGAATCCTGGTGATGTCGTCCACCTCGGAGGCATCTTCCTACCCATTCCATACACTGGATTCCAAGCGATACGCGCTGGTCTTCTCACGGACACCTACCTCGAAGTCCATCACATTCACCAAGAAAAGAAGCAATATGCCGATATGGAGACGACGCCAGAAATGCAGCAAACCATCGACGAATTGAAGTCGACCCTAGTTTGTACACCAAACTCGCTCAGAGCATCGCTCCCGAGATTTACCGGTCATGAAGATGTTAAGAAGGCGTTGCTTCTACTTCTCATTGGAGGTGTTACCAAAGTCACTGCGGACGGCCTCAAAATCAGAGGCGACATTAACATCTGTCTAATGGGTGATCCTGGTGTGGCCAAATCGCAGTTGCTGAAGTATATCTCGAAGATTGCCCCTCGCGGAGTCTACACTACCGGAAAAGGTTCTTCTGGTGTTGGTCTGACCGCAGCGGTTATGCGAGACCCTGTAACCGACGAGATGGTCTTGGGTTTGTGCTTACCAGTCGTCTGGCTCTCGGATAATACTGATGTTCGATTGCAGAGGGTGGTGCACTCGTACTAGCCGATAACGGTATCTGCTGCATCGATGAATTCGATAAGATGGAAGAATCGGATCGAACCGCCATCCACGAAGTCATGGAGCAGCAGACCATCTCCATTTCCAAGGCTGGCATCTCTACCACTTTGAACGCTCGAACCTCCATTCTCGCAGCGGCCAATCCGCTGTATGGTCGATACAACCTCAAAATGTCACCAGTCGAAAATATCAATCTCCCTGCGGCTTTGCTTTCCAGGTTTGACTTGCTGTTTTTGATCCTCGACAAGCCTAACAGAGAGGACGACGAACGATTGGCGCAGCACGTCACGTATGTGCACATGCACAATACGCATCCTGACCTTGGTATCGAAGTTTTGCAGCCGAATGTAATGAGGTATCTATTTTCCCTGACCTTGTTCTTCAAAGGGTATTAACCCACTTAACTAGACATTACATCGCCGCTGCTCGTACCATTCGTCCTAATGTATCTCAACGAGTTTCGAGCTACGTTGTCGACTCGTACGTCAAGCTCCGAAAAAAGTCCAAGATCGACGTCGAAGAAAATAACTCGCACACCTACACCTCTGCCAGAACGCTTCTCGGAATCCTTCGACTTGCACAGGCACTTGCTCGTCTACGATTCTCTGAATCGGTTGAACACGAGGACGTGGATGAGGCGCTGCGTCTTATGGAGTGTAGTAAGGAAAGCTTGATGGAGGATAACGATCAGGATCGTGAACCAGATAGGTCGAAAACGAGCAAGATCTTCCGACTGATCAAGAAAATGGCTGGTGCTGGGAAGGCACGTCGTCCCAAGCGCTTCGGAAAGGGCCCTGCGGGAGAGCGGGACATGGATGTCGATAGTGACGATGATGATGACGATGATTCCGACTATGAAGCCGGAGTGGGACTTTCCATGGTCGATGTGCGGAGTCGTGTTCTGAAAGCCGGGTATACAGAGACGGAGCTCGCGGATGCGATTATCCAGGTGAGCTGCTTCTGGTTTTCAAATGCCTGCATTTCTCTTATGGAATTCGACCTAGTATGAAAACATTTCGATTTGGCAAAAGCAGGCGAATGGAACCAAGCTGGTCTTCATGCAACAGGATGATGAGCCTTGAACGCGTATTTATGTCAATTTTGTAAACTTGTTGTAAACTTTTTTCTTTTTGTCCTTGTTGCTTTGGTTGTACTATCTATTTGTATGTATCCCTCGTATGAGATACATCATCAGCGTTCGGGCTTGAACGCGCTCAAATACATCACGTGTACGTGATCTAGCCCGAATTCGAGTCAGAGTCACTTCACTTTTGACTTGCTTCTTGCAATCATGGCTGCTGGAACGCTAACGCTCTCTTCAAAGTTGTCTCCGTTCCCTTATTCTGCTCTTGCTATCGCAGCTTACACCGAGAAAGCCGAGATCGTTTACGATGAAGCAGCAACTGGAATCTCATTAGATTTGAATGGATCAAAGATCGATACAGAGGATGAGATTGTTCATGCTCTTGCAAAAGCCGGAGGTCTCTCTGAGGATAGTGCCAAGGTATTTCTCAACCCCGATCTACTTGCTACTTGCATCTAATTTTTCATCAGGCAGCATCATTCTTTGCGCTTGCACAAACTCTTCGCACTGCTACTGCAGTTCCAGAGATCGTGCATGGTTTAGACTCTCTCGATGATCATTTGGCATGGCGTAGCTTTGTGGTTGGACACGATATTACATCGGCTGATTGGATGCTCTGGGGTGCTTTGAAATGTACGGATAATTGTCCATTTTAATTTGCCCAGCTACTGATTCCTTTCAATAGCCAGCACCAAAATCGTCGGGCTCCTCAAAAACGGCAAACATGCTCACTTGACTCGTTGGTACTCTCATCTCGAGTCTTTGGAAACTACGCAAGCCGCACTCGCTAGTCTCACTGCAGCCAAAGCAACCAAGGCTCGTGGGACCAAAGTCGCAGCTGGCTTCGCTCTAGGTCTGGAGGGTGCTGAGATGGGCAAGGTCGTCACTCGTTTTCCTCCTGAGCCAAGTGGTTACCTTCACATTGGACATGCCAAAGCTGCAATGTTGAACCAGTACTTTGCAAAGATGTATCAAGGAAAGCTGATCATCCGATTCGATGATACTAATCCGTCGAAAGAAAGGGTACGTTGCGATTTGTCTTTGGACTTTATAAGCTGAATGCTCTTGCAGAGCGAATTTGAGGAGACCATCCTCGAGGATCTTGAGCTTCTCGAAATCCGGGGTGATGTTGTCACTCATACTTCGGATTACTTTGATCAACTCTACGAGCTTGCGATCAAGATGATTGAAAGTGGAAAAGCTTACGCTGATGATACTGAGAGAGAGCAGGTACGGCCTTGTCGTATAACGCATCTTCGGACTAAACTAACCTTTGTCGGTATAGATGCAACATGAGCGTCGGGAGGGTATCGCCTCTGCCCACAGGAACGACAGTATCGAAGATAATCTCAAACATTTCGCAGAGATGAAGACTGGCTCTACCGAAGGTCTTCGATGGTGTGTTCGCGCGAAAATGAGTGTCGATGACCCCAACAAGGCCTTGCGGGATCCCGTCATTTACAGATGCAACCCTTTGCCTCATCACCGTACTGGGTAAGTTTCATCCGACCTCTTGAGTCCCTAACCGCTAAGTCTTTGATCAGGGCCCAATGGAAAATCTATCCGACATACGACTTTGCCTGTCCAATGGTGGACTCGATTGAGGGTGTCACACACGCACTAAGAACCAACGAATACCGCGACAGGAATCCCCAGTACTGGTGGATGATTGACGCATTAGGATTGCGCAAAGTCAAGATATGGGATTTCAGGTTCGCGCATTGGTTTAAATACTGTACTCTGGTACTAACGGTTCGGATATAGTCGTTTGAACTTTATCTATACTCTGCTGTCGAAGCGAAAGCTGCATGAATTCGTCAACAATGGTCAAGTGCGCGGCTGGGACGACCCTCGTTTCCCTACCGTCCGTGGTATTCGTCGTCGTGGTCTTGCTGTTGAGGCTCTGCGGCAGTTCATGTTGCTGCAAGGTCCATCGCAGGCTATCGTTTCTCTCGAGTGGGACACTATTTGGGCACTCAACAAAAAGGTTGTTGATCCTATTGCTCCTCGTCATTGGGCTATCATTGAAGACAATAAGTTTGTTCTGTCAATGACATGGTCGTAATTTGAGTTGCTTACAGTGTTTTTCTAGAGTCCCGGTGACAATCAAAGGTGGCCCTTCTGGTGTCGAAGTAAAATCTTTACCAAAGCACAAGAAGAACCCTGATGTTGGCGAGAAAAAGACCGTGTACTCGTCGACGATCTTGGTTGACCAGGAGGATGCTAAATCGTTCGAGGACCAAGAGGAGGTGCATTGCATTCCATCACCTTGCATCATGTTCTTACTCATCTTTATAGATCACTCTCATGGATTGGGGTAACGCGATCGTTCGATCCAAGTCGGTTGATTCATCCGGTAATGTCACCTCTATCGAGATGGACCTTCACTTGCAGGGAGATTTCAAGAAAACTAAGAAGAAGATAACCTGGTTGGCTCAACCTTCGTCCGAGCATCCTTTGATTCCTGTCACCCTCCTCGACTACGACTACCTCATCACCAAGAAGAAGCTTGAGGAGAACGACAGTATCAAGGATTTCATCACCCCCGTCACCGAATTCAAAGAGCTCGCGCTGGCAGATGCCAATGTCAAGGATCTCAAAAAGGGCGATTATTTGCAGTTTGAGCGCAAAGGCTACTTTATCTTTGATGGCGAGAATAAGGAGGATGGTCGATTGGAGTTCATTCGTATTCCCGATGGAAAGGCTGCGAATCTTGCTAGTAAGGCGGGTCCAGCGCCTTCTAAAGAAACGCAGCCAAGTGCCACAGATGGAAGCTCCGTTATCACGAATACAGAGGATGTGACAAAGATGTACAAGGTGGACAAGGTGTATGGTAATAATGTCGGACCAGAGGGACATGTCACGGATATGTACAAGGTGGACAGTATCTACAAAGTGTAATATTTTTTACTGTTCCATATGCCTTTTTAGTATCGTTAAAAGTAAATTGTACATAACACATCAAATCGTTTACGAAAGAGGTTCAGATTTTCAGCTTTGACCATGCACGTGGCGGCCGTGCCTTTATTTTTCTTTCTCTCTCACAGTTACTCGCAGCTCCTCAATCCTCTCATCCGGTCTCTCGTTCCACCGAGCTATTATTACTGAAAAACTTTCCGCAGTCTCCGCGGTCTTTTTTTACTGTATTCTATTGAATTTAGCCATGCCAGGACATGCTTGTTCAACGTTCAATATCGGCTGGAATCATGCGCCGATTTTTCTGAACCCTGCCTCTCAACTGCCTCTACCTTTTTTTCAGGCAACAGCGTTATTGCGCATGTTAAGGTACTACTGTGGCCGCTCCTCCTGAATAGAATTTATCTTCTCCCGCGCTCCACACTTTTTTTTTTCAACTTTTGTGGCTATTCCAATCGGATATAATCAATACACTCGCAGGTTTAAACGTGGACCAGAGTTTGGGGAACTGGATTTTAGGATTGTAATCACACCGCCAATCATTATGCTTCAGCTAGGCTGAAGTGTAATGTGAAGTAAATACTTTCAGAATATAGGCGAAATGTGAATTTTTGGTTGACTAGAGAAAATATATATTTCATTGAACAAACGAAATAGTAGTTTTCGGACCACCTGAAGTGGGAGCCTTCAGCTAGGATCCGAAACCTATTGTTTCGGACAGAAGCCGAAACAATCACCTTCGGCCGGGCTGAAAGGCTACCCAAAAAGGTATCTTTCAGAAGCCCTATGAATCATTCCATTTCAGCAGCCTTTTCAGGGCAACACTGAAATGACATACTTCATCTGTGCGGCAGCCTGGTGGCAGCATAGCGTACTCCGTAGCGTACATTGAACTGCACAGCGGAGGCTTACACTGGATTTCTTGAAACAGGATTTCATTCAGAAGTACATACAGCACACAAAAAAAAACCTAAGTAATACATACAGAGACACTACTTGTAAGATAAACATGGACAAGGACCTTTGAGGTATAGTCATTTCACTGTAGTTAATGGAGCCAGTACTCATGGGCAAAGAACCTTGCATAACATTGGAAGACACAATGTGGAGCTGGTAACTGGAGCAAGAGACATACTTTCCGATTGAGCAATGTAGGCATCTATGGATGAAAGCAGGGCAGCTTGATGTAACAGCTTGATGTAACAGCGGTAATGCAGTCTGTGGTGATGAAGGAAGGGCCAACCAACCCAGCAATAGAGCCAACTAGTGACACCAGCTCTGATATTGTTGGCTGTCGCACCATCAGTCTATGAATGTACTGTTGAGTAACATGTCCATTTTTGTTCTGGCCTGTGTCTTTTGGCAGTCATCTTGCAGAATCTCTTGGCTTCTATACAACGCTTTATACATTTCATGGCTTTAGTGCTGGTTAGAGGACAAGAAAGGTGAGGATTAATGTCCAGGCATAAGCTCGACAACCATTACACCAGAAAGCATCGTCCGAGCAAGAATCCTTCTTCGACTTCTTGGTGCCAGCCTTGCCCGAAGAACGTTTGGCAGGTACAGAAGGCTCGACAGGACCGGTGGGGAGTTTGAGTCATCGAACGTTGATGTGACTTGTCGAGCCAGCAGCGGGAACATGATGGAACCGAATCAAGTGGTTGATAAGCTCATCAGAGGTGAATATATGTTCACCGCAGGAAGGCATGGAGCACAAGTTAGTGTCTTCATCAAGAGTGTTGAGATATGCCCCCAGAAGCACCCCCAGACCCGCCCGGCCAGGTGGGCCTCATTTACGCTAGCATTTTACGCTAATTCGGACAAGGATCATGATGTATAATACGCCAAAATCTTCAGCTGTCTCCATATCTGGTAGTTGTACTGGAAGCTTCCAGGCTCATCCACCTCCGCTTGCTAAACCACAACAATACGAACAATGCAGAATAAAAGTAAAAGATGTAAACCTTACCCTCATCTGTGGCTCCATAAAATACTCTTAGCACCAATTGAAGAATGTACTCTTCAAAGGCAACACACCACGAATGCCCATCCCTGCACCCAGACCCAAGATGATACTGATACTTGAAGAATTGACAGAGAAAGTACTAATGCTAGGGCTTGGGATTCCATATTGGCCGTTATGGTACTCTTCACGCCCTGCTTTAGTCTCTTTCGCACACATAGACGTTCCATGTCCTCCTCCATCAACGCCTCCATGACATCCGAAGGATGGAAACCGGCGCCTTCAGCACGCTTGCATTATCATCATCGTCATCTGAGTGGTGTGTAATCGTTGATGCACAAGAGGAGGGGTGAGGCGAATAATACAACCCTGATGAGTGGGACTTCCAGGGCGAGAATAGGGCGACGTGTATTGGGCGAAGGAGGGCGCGAGGTTCCCATCATTGACTCGGATAAATTACCACCGTTTACATGGTGGATACTCCCACTGGGGTGAGGGTGATGATTGGACGCTGTAGGCGATGCCGTCCATCCATCCTCCATAGCTGGGAAAGTAATCCCACCTTCAATGCATGAGTGATCAAAGACATTCTCTTCATGGTATTGGATACTGTATTTGATATGGTACTCGTCATGGTGTCTGTACGCGACAGACTCGGACGAATACCTTTGCTTCGAATGGAGCCCCCGCCAGGTGAAGGAGGTGCTACTGTTGTATAGGCCGGGACTCCATTCAGCGATGGATATGCTTGCAGCAAACCAGAGCTCATACGAGACCGTAGCGAGATCGTACATCATGTCGGACTTCATGCTGTTGGTTATGACCGGCGTTATAGTAACTAGGAGCCATCGGCGGACTCCCCAGATTCGTATCATCGAGTCTAGTAAACGGCGAATCCAACAACAACAACAACGCCATGATATAATCTACCACAGTCTATGCATGCGTAGTGACCTCGTTGTAAGGATCTACCGAAAGATCCAGGAAAACCACGAAATTCGTGTAAAAAGACGAACGCAGAACTCGAGATTCTTCTCGTAAACCCGGATCTTCGATTCTATACAGCCACTCTCTGACAGCCTGTTCAGATATTTGGTCTTCATCGTTTGAGACGTAAGGATAAACCGTAGCACGTCGACGCTTCCGTTCTTCTTCCCAGCAGATCCAACACTGAATACCTATGTGAATTGTATAATAATAAAATAGAGGAGCGAGATTTACAGCTGTTCCAAAAAACCTAGGCCACTTCAAAAAATTGTTTACATACGGCTCCCTATTCAGTTGCTACTCCGTTTGATTCAATCGCCTACAAGCCCCACCAGAATTGAATGTCTTGCGTCACTGCAGCAAAATTACAAAGTGGCCTAGGTTTTTTGGAACAGGTGTAATTAAACAAATTGTAACAGGAAAAGAAGAAGGTAAAAGAGTTTTTCTCGTTACGACACAATCTGTGGGGTAATGTTGAACGATTCCGATACAGCGACGTTCAAGTCGTTGTGAAGGGGTAGACATAAGTCTCGTAACAGTCACGACGGCAAAAGATGGTAAGGCAGACGACTAGATCCACCACTCCCAACCCTCTACCAGTTCATACTGCTCTCCCAAAGGATGGGCGCCGAAATGGCAGCAGGCATAATATTCCTTCGCTCACCCGCTCACCCTGGAATCCCCGCAACGAATCTTCCGCAAAGTAGAAGCGTTGACCACCAAAACTTTCTTGATCAAACTCGCATCCGTCGGGTCTAACACCAGCAGCGTCAGTTAGGTCAGATAAAACGCCTGTGGGCGATGGCGAAATCGTGATTGAACTCAAATCACTGGTCGCAGTAGATGAAGACGAGATCGAAAACGGTAGCGAAAGCGAATCACTGGTTGTCGTTAGCGAACTGGCGGCAGTAGCGGCCGTTGGTGAACTCGAGTCACTGGTCGCAGTAGACGATGACGAGATTGGGAATAGCAGCGAAATCGATGGCAACGAAATTGGCAGCGAAATCGAGAGCCTAGTGGAAGAACTGGCAGTGTCGGTTGTGCTTGTTGGCGACAAAACCGTGGTGGAATTACTGGCCGAAGTCGGTGAAGACGTGTCAGTTGTGCTCCTTGACGATAAAACTGTGGTTGAATCACTGGCCGAAGTCAGCGAAGACGTGTCAGTTGTGCTCGTTGGCTATAAAACTGTGGTTGAATCACTGGCGGAAGTCGGCGAAGAAGTGTCAGTTGTGCTTGTTGCCGACAAAACCGTGGTTGAATCACTGGCGGAAGTCGGCGAAGAAGTGTCAGTCGTGCTCGTGGGGGAAAGATCAGTCGTGGCACTGTTCGAAGTTGCTGACGTATCCGTAGGAGTGGAAGATGGGATCGTAATGGACGGGATAGAAATGGACGGGACGGAAATGGTCGGAAGAGTGATGGACGGGAGAGAAAAGCTGAAGCCAGTAGCACTAGTCGACGTTGGACTAGATGTGTCTGAAGCTGTCGTCGACGTTGAACTAGACATGTCCGAGGCAGTCGTTGACGTTGCTGGCAAAACAGACGTAGTATCACTATTCAAAGTCGTGTGAGATGTAGGACTCGAAAACGATGTAGTGCCAGTTTGAGTGCCGCTACAAATAATCAGTACGAAGCCCCTCCAATCACCTCAACACTCACATTATCATGCAACTGCCTCGCACTCCTAATCGAACAAAATACCCACACCAATATCGCGGACGCTCCAGATAGCAAGACCTGGGTGAGATTGTTAGCCGCATGCAAATTTTACAAGGAGCTGCTGCCTACCTGACTCAACGAAAGTACTCCATACGCAAGGATATACTTGAACATCCCGTCATTACTCCCCGTTTCCCTGTTATGTTCTCCCTATGCCTTCAACGCGAAATTCCTGTCCACCGAAACGGCCTGTCCTGCGATCGTCGCCAACATGAATAGCGCAAAAGCAGTTTTAGACGCAGCTTTAACGTAGGCAATGTACACTGCGACCTCGACCTTGCCTTGTTCTTTGTTCTTGGGATAGACCAGCGGAGGTTGAAGCGGAAGCACGGGTGGGAGGAAGAGAGAGGAGCTTAGGTTTGGCGAAACTCGGCTGGCATCGTAGCTTTTCAGAGATGATGATGGATTTATCGGAAATGAAGGTGGCGTCGTCCTCTACCACGGGGTGGCACTGCCGCTGCCGTTGTAGCTGCCGATAAGGTAGGGGGTGGAGGTACCAGAGCTGCTTGTGGAACCATGGCCGCGACTATAGTACAAAGGTGAGCTGACATCAAAGCACATGCGATAAAAAAAACTTGCATGAGTCATGCCACTTTTCCCTGCTCATTTGCCATCAACGAAGCATAGCTCCCAGATTCCAGAATGATTCCACGACGAATATAAACCAACGAGTCAAACTGCCGTATAAACGCAATACTGTTCGTGACCAAGATGCGGGCTTTGTTTGCGAATATACCTTGAGGACCAATGACCTAGGCTACAGCAGAAGTTAGAAGGAAATAAGTACAATTTAACACTGGACACGTACTGAAGATATGGCGAGCGACATGGCTATCCACTGCGGCGAGACAATCATCTAAAAGGACCCTGAAACCAGCCCTCAGTGGAGAAAAACGATTGATATACTCTGAAGACCTACAAATCGGCCCGCGCATAGACAGCCCTCGCAAGTGCAATACGCACACGCTGACCTCCGCTAAGCGTAATTCCTAATAAAATATCCATGAGCAAACAAAAAAAAACTGATAAAGGAAAGGCCGTACCCTTTTCGCCCACTTCCGTAGCATCTTCCTCAGGCAAAAGTGCAAGATCCGGACCAAGAGCGCAAGCTAAAAAAGTATTCAATGAATCGCTCCTTCTAAAGAGTCAAAACAATCCGACGAACCTTCGTCAACCTTATTGTAAAAGCCCTCCTCATATTCGTATGAGAACAAAATGTGTTCACGGACAGTTGCCGACAAAATCCTAACAGCAATGTAAGCTCTAATAGCGTTCATAGAACCAAGAAACTGACCAAGGGTTCTGAGGAGGATAGGCGATAGTGCCGTAGACCAACACCTCACCTTCCCGTCGACTCATGTCCCCAATGATGGCAGACAGTAGACTAGTCTGTAGCAAGAGCATATCAGATCACCTCGCACAAGATCGTATTTACTCTCACTCACCTTGCCAGCTCCAACCTTTCCAAACACTCCAACCAGATCCCCTTTGCGTATGCTGAGATTGATTCCTTCCAGCGTAGGCTGTTCAGTATTAGTTGCCCAACTAAAGTCAGCATCCTTGACCGGCAGAACCTGAACGCAAACACACATATGTATCAATGAAATCGTGAATCGGAAATCGGAAATAGGGAACCGTTACCCACCTCGTCACCAATCTGTACAGGTACAAGTAACGACACTGCTGCTGCTCCTTCTAGCAGTGCTAATATTCCCACTGGCCCGGCCAGAACATCCAATGCTACTCCAGCTCCGAAAGCCAGTGCCAGCAGCGCTCTCCCACCTCCGACTTCCGCATCGTCTACTACCTCTGCTGCACCTCCTCCAACCTCAGCTGCTACTACGATTTCGACTTCTGCAACAACGACTGACAACGGTGGAGAGGCAGAGGAGGAAGAGATGCGTCGTTTGTGTTCACAATCACGGTCACAATCGCCTCCATGAGCTTCCTAAGCTCCGCTATGGGAAGATGCCACGGATGTGGCGAGAGGGACGCCAGCACCTCTTGGGTCATACCGGTCTCTGTCTCTGTCAGAATTAATGAGAAAGGACCAGCAGAAAGAAAAAGAGGAACATACGGAACTGGAGGCGGAGGAGCCAATCGAGAAGGAACTGGAGCCGTAGAGGAAGAAGAAGGTCGATAGTAAGGGTCGTCTTCTGGATAGTCCCTTCTTCGATCTCTTTCCCTGTCTCTGTCCTGGTCCCGGTCTCGATTTGTTCCTTGACCGGTGAGGATGGAGCGAATGGTAAGAATCTCACTAGCGTTGAACGCGAGTGAGAGAGATGAAGAGAAAGACGGCGATCATGTCTTTACAAACAGCGATAGCACTAATGATTGAGACATGCTACACATGTTGGGAAAGTGGTGGTATGGGTGAGGTTAAATGGGCAATGAGCTCGGAGGTCCGAATGAACAAGTAGCAGAGCCAGCTGAGGTCGAGGACTGTGGGCTGACAACATGAAGGGAGGAGGGGGAAGAGTTTGTTCAGCGAGGTGAGAGATGGGCCTTGAAGTGATCATAATGGACTGGGATACATTTGTGGTTTGAAAGCCAGCATCCTGGAATAATACAAAAAAGCGCATGAACCATTCTATAAAGAAAGAAGCCTGTCAGAATAATACAAAGAAGAGCCAATGCAAACTGCACCTGCGCGAACAATAAGCTGATAATCTAGATGGCTATCTATGCAGGGCAATTGGTGGGTTGAAGAGGTTTCGTAGGTGTCACCGCGGGCTTTCGAGTTGTTGGCTGCTGCTGCTGCTGGTTCCGATTCCGACGTACCACTGTAGATGATTTCTTGCACATATGAATTGGTGTTTTTGGTGCTTTGGGGAATAGATCTTCTAATCCGTTGAAGTTGCCCGATTCACAAATACTTCATCTCAACGTCGCAGTTGAAAAGAGAGTTGGGCGCTGTTGAGCGCTGCCACATAAGCGCTCATCAATTGTATTCATTAAGGATTTCTGCGCCATCTTCTGTCTGGATCTCGGTAAGCATGGACTCAAGCAGCTGTTATTCCTTGCTCTATGATGACTCTGATAACGGCTTCCTGGTATTTTGTTAACAGTTGCGCACTCAACTTGATCTACATCAAGATTTCGCTCATGGAGCCTCTTGAAACTCCAAGCTGGAGGAGACAAGACAATAGGAGTATGGTTCAGCATTGGAGATTTCGCTGGTATTGATTTCTATATTTTGATGCATTATCTTCCAATGCAGATACCGTAACTTGTACGAAAGGCGGCAATGGCGTATTCGTAGATCGCACCGCCTCACCAAATTCATTCCTCAACTCCTCAGTTTTTTCCAGAACATCCTTCAAACCTTGCGAGAAAGCGTCTTTAACCGCCTCAACTTCTGCATTGGTGCTTACTGAAGCATTTGCAACCGCCTGTACATCGCGATGCAAGGCCTCATAGCGTCGACAGTTACCTTGCCATGAGGGGCTGGGGCTAAGGTTGAGCACGGCAACTGGAGCATCCTGCGGTAGACTACATTAGCAATAAAAAATGATGTACATATTAATACACTAAATATCTTCAAATGCCAGAATCTTTCCTCCAGATGCGCGTTTCCCAGACGGTGACGGCACAGGAGAGGTCGACAGACCCATCCCTCGTATTCAACCCATTCGCATGCTCGGTGCATTTGCGGTTCGTCACATTAGCGGCCGCCGGAGTGTGGACAGCGATAATGAAGACGAGTTGGACCATGTTACATTCGGCTCCACAGTTGAACAATGTCATAGCTATCCGACTTGAATCCACGCTAAGCATCCCAGCTCACATCTGAACCGTCTTGCTCGGCGTCTTCTGCAAGGTCAATAGTCCGGACATAACCTTGCACCATCTCTCAACGTCATCTTGTTGAAAGACATGGGTTAACCCAAGGTAGATGCTAAAAGCAAGAGCCACAAGAAAACGTAGCTGTGCAAAAGCAATGTGCGGAAAGATGTCCATGCAGGAATATTGCGTGAGCGCGAGAACTCCTCGTCGTTTTGCGAGGGGTGGAAGGAAGAAGGATAGCGGGGTAGCAGGTGCTACAGTATTCGAAGCTGCTGTCTGCATCTGGTTATTGGAGTTCGAGCCTGCCACATCACTAACTGCGGCCGTGACAGTATCCCCTACAGCGGATACGATGTCTCCTATGTCACCTACCACGTTGGCAATATTTCTCGAAAAAACATCTAGACAACGGAAAAAAGCGTCAATAATAAATTGGAATTATCAGGTTGCCACGAAGACTTACCCAGGACGCTCCGCTTCGCACGAGTCATTGAACGACGAGCACCGGAGTGCTCAGCAGAAGAATGGACAGCATCAACTGTAGAAACCAGCAGTAGTTTCTTCGCCTGAACAGGTTCGCAGCAAAAGCGCGACTATGCAGTCGCTGCTTGGTTCTTGGCAGCGGTAGCGTATATTCTGGGATTTCATCTGTCATAAGAGGTCGTGGTGTTGGGTGGACGTATGGCAAGGAAGGATCTGAGTGCATAGAGCTCCTCCAGGCTCGCAGCACAACCTAGTGCCCATAGTTGATGAACTGTGTTGGTGGCCTGTGTGTTTGGTTAGTGTACTTGAGAATAAACAATGAAATGTATAATACTAACGACTTTCCATCTCTCAATTCGCTCCTTATTCCATATTCCGGGCACATTAAAGTACCCACCTGCTTTCGCAGCGGTAAAAATTGACTCGGTGAATCGTGATTAACAGTGAATGGTTGGGTTCTCGCTAGCGTTGAACGTGAGCGAGAGATGATGGAGAGATGGGGCATGGATTTCCAGCTGATTCCAGGAGCCTTTTGAATTGAATTTGTTCAAAAAGATAATAAGGTGACACCCGGGCGCTAAAGTAAACAACAGCACACAACACAGCGTTGGCCTCTCGACGATATTGTTCAAGGTTCTGGATATCATCGATGACCGTTTCCATTCCTATGAAAACTCTTGCGAGCTGTTCAACTACCTGCTCAATTCTCCCAGTTCCACTGAAGACGATTCTGGTGAACCTGCACCGGTGCTCCCAGAACAGTGGTTATGGGATATTATCGACGACTTTATCTACCAGTTCCAGGTCCTCTGTTCCTGGCGCTCAAAAATAAAATCCAAATCGGATGATGAACTCATGATGCTGGCAGACGGAACAGGCGTCTGGTCCTCGTACTCCGTCCTCAATGTGCTCTATCCGCTCATCCAAAAATCGAAAATCAACGAGTATATCCTTGCCCTCAAGGAAGAACAAGTAAAGGGTGGAAGTAGAACTGCAGAGGAAATCGCGTAGGTCCAACAACACCTTTAAAGCTTCCCATATTGATATATTGTCGAATACAGCAATTCTATCTCCCCGTATACTGCCCTCCCACTTTATCGCACCTTGGGATACTTTTCCGTCCTTGGTCTCCTCCGTGTGCACGTCCTCCTCGGTGACTTTACTCTCGGTCTCAAAGTCATGGACCAAATCGGCGAATTTCGGTGGCTCCGGCTTTGGTGCCAAATCCAACAAATCATCTCTTACCGCCCTCCCAGCCCTCCCAGCAACCCATATCTTAACACACTACTATGTCGGTTTTTGCTACATGATGCTCATGCGGTATCCAGACGCTATCCGTACCTTTGTCACCGTCTTGAACTCTTTCCAAAGGATGCAGCGGATGCATGGATACGCTGGATACGAGCGAATGGATCAGTACGACCAAATTGCTAAAACGGCTGACAGGACGCTGGCGTTGTATGCCATGTGTCATTCGTTGGTCCTTCCGGGATCGCCATTCACTAGATTGGACGATACTATCACGAATACTGCGAAAGAGAGGTACGGGGAGCAGATGGGTAGGATGAGCAAGGGGGAAAGTGACGCTCTTGTTGCATTTGAGGAGCTGTTCCTGTATACTTGCCCGAAATTCATCAACGCCAATTCGCCCCCGTACGATGATCCGGAGGCTATTGCGTTGATGCTTAGCGCTGACCAGGAATCTGCAAGGTTTGTTTGTTTTTTGGTTCGTTTCTAGCTGGGCCCCTTAATGTTGACTTTGTTCAACAGGCAGCTCACCATTACCCTCAGATCCCACTCATCGTCACCTCCGTCTCTTCCTCTTGTCCGCAGCTGCACAGTCTGCGCTCCTTCCTCCATTTGTACACCTCTCTCACCACCGAAAAACTCACCTCGTTCTTGGATCTGGCCAAGATCGGCGAGGCAGATAGAGAGAGTGTTGAAGGTACGGAGGCGGAGGAAGAGGCGATTCAGGAGATGATGGTGTTCAAGCAAAGTAGTAAGAGCTTGAGTCGAATGGTTCCTGTACGTTTCGTTCTTTTATGCTCATCTAATTCGACCTTAGTGACGATGATACTCTTAGGTTCAAGGCAAGATTAGGTGGTCAACAGTTGATCCAACACTGTCATCCACGCGTCAAACACATCATCGACAGTACCAGTAGCAGTAGATGGATGAGGGCCATGGCCTTGATGACCGTATTTTACGAAGAGAAAGAATCGCGCTCAAAGTCAGTTTTTATTACATCGTATTATCTAACTGACATTTACCGTTTTTGTAGGTTGCCAATGAAACTCTACCTCTATTCGGTTACGAACAGGAACGTGTCATCATCTCTACTGCATCTACTGCAGATCTACTGTTCTCCACATTCGGAGAAACACTGCTCTTTCGCCCTGGAGAAGGCTTCTGAAGTCGCTGCCATCGCCGCTGTTGCCTCTGGCTCCCAGGACGCTGCTGTTGCTGCTCTCGCGGAAGCGATGCGCCTTTGAGAAGAGCTGCGACAACATGGTAGTGGTCATCATTCAACTCTTTTCAGGTTTATTCCACCAGCGGTGGTCGCACCCGAAACAATTAACTTGGATCCTCCGGGCGACGCTCTTCGTCGTGGGCTTACATTTGATCGCGAAGATTATTCAGAACCTTGCCAACAATATTTTCTTTGAAAAGGAGGCGCATATGATGGTTCTGAATGATTTCCTACGGGATCATATTGCTCATGTTACACGCTACCTGAGTGAGCTCAACGTGAGTAACATCACCCTTTTCGTACTTTACTCTTTTCAAGGATGACTTTCATAGTGGTATACCCCGGCGAAGACAAAGAGGAAGAATGGCTTGAAACAGCTTCGGATGATACGGATATTATCGTCCTACACTGGTTCTTCGACAAGTACGCTAACAAGGTTGGCCAAGAACTCCTCAGCATATCAAAGTCTTCTGCCGATGGCAATAACTCTGCTATTTCCGGGAAGCGTGCCTGGGACGGTCTCTGTACACTTCTGGTGGATCTCGGCCCTCCGATGGAGGTTGCAAAAACCTCTATCTTGGACAGGAAAGATCACCGGGATTACCAGGAACTCATGAGTCGATACGCAAACAAAGCTACTGATTCTGTTCGAGATGTTTGTTGTGAAACTGTTGCGCCAAGTGTACGCCATGTTCGTTTCATGAGGTTTCTCTTCCTAATTTATTGCTCGCAGGACTCTGAAGACATAGCGTTCTTCGTCCTGCGTCTGTCGAAAATCAATGTCGAATCGTTAGATATGGAACTGCTCGTGTATCACTTTTGCAAGGTCAGCCTCTCCTAGCATGATGTGAAGAGTGTAATTGATGCCTTCTATGCAGATGCTTAGTTCTTCTCAGTACGAGGATTGTGATATTGAACTCATCATCAACCGTATTTCACTGTATAGGGTATTCAGGTAAATCTACTGTTTTCTGTCGTGTGCTACGCTGACTTGTATACAGGTTCGATATCTAAAAATTGTCAAAAAGTCTGGATAGCAGGCTTTACCTTGGGTACGATATATTACGCAGAACGGAGATGATTACAGGATTCACTCAGTGGAAATCGCAGTCGTTTTTTGCCGCAGATTGCGCAGGGAGTTGACGCTAAACAACTCCGAATTTCATTTCCGGCAGAATATCTGCTTCCTCTTCATTCCGGATACATCCGCCAGCTCATTCTTGTCGCTATATTCGAATCTGCTCTTGCCCGCTCCCGAGCCGCCAAGAGACAGCAAGCAACGTTTTCGCCGAGTATAAGAGCTCGAAATAGAGTCATCAACTTCGGAGATACTATCTCCGAGTGCTACCGTCGTAAACGAGTCCAACGCCCAGCATGATGATATCCAAGTCGGGGAATCTTCATTATCATCCAGTTCCGCTGTTAACACTCCGGCGACCACCAATGTGACGAACCACCGAGTTGGGACGCGTAGCATGCGAATGGGTTGAATACGAGAGTGGGATGGTCGGGATGGGTCTGTCGACCTCTCCTGTGCCGTCACCGTCTGGGAAACGCGCATCTGGGGGACATATTCCAGTATTTGAAGAAGTGCTGGAGTATATCCCGAAATGGGCTACTGTGACCAAGTTGACAGATGGGTTGATTGAGGTTGAGAAGAAGTTTGCGTTATAATGAAAGATATTTAGTGTATTAGTATGTACCTCATTTTTCATCGCTAATGTAGTCTACCGCAGGACCAACCTTAGCCCAGCCCCTGATGGTAAGGCAACTGTCAACGCAACGCTATGAGAGCCTTGCACCGTGATGTACAGGCGGTTGCAAATGCTTCAGCAAGCACTAACGCATAAGTCGAGGCAGTTCAAGACACTCTCTCGCAAGGTTTGAAGGATGTTCTAGAGAACTTGAGGAATGAATTTGTTGATTGAACTTGATTCCAAATATAGAACCTCATACTCTACCTTAAGCGCCCGGGCGTCACCTTATTATCTTTTTGAACAAAAAGGTAACCATTTGCTTCTTCTCGGCTCCAGAGTCCTTCAAAAGGCTCCTGGAATCCGACTAAAATGATTCATGCTCCATCTTCCTTCATCTCTCGCTCACGTTCAACGCTAGCGAGACCCCAACCATTTACTGTTAATCACCCAGGCAACTTTTATCGCTGCGAAAGCAGGTGGGTACTTTAATGTGCCCGGGATATGGAGTAAGGATCGAAATAGAGATATGGCAAGTCGTTAGTATTATACGTTTCATTGCTTATGCTCCAGTACACTAACCAAACACACAGGTCACCGATGCAGTTCACGCTAAAGGCTCTTTCATCGTCCTCCAACTATGGGCACTAGGTCTGCTACGGGCCTGGAGCAGCTCCACGCCGAGGATTCCTTACCATACGACTTTGCCTCGGACATCTCTTTACCAGTACTCTATACCGCCACCTCTTACGATAAATGAAATCGCAGAATATAGAGCTACATATACGCCACCGCTGCCAAGAATTCTATCAAAGTGGGATTCAACACAGTCGAAATTCACGGTGCAAATGAATATTTTTGGTGTGTATTTCATAGATTAGGTTTGGCCGATGAATTAATGTCTGGTTTTTGGTATTTAGGTTGACCAATTCACGCAAGACTTATCCAACAAACGCACAGTTGTAGAGGATCCATCGAGAACCAATGTAGGTTTTTTCTCCAAGTCATTGATAAAGCCGTCCTAGCCATCGGAGCAGAGAGGACTGGGTTTTGCTCGTGGAAGGTTAGTCAATTGCAATCCCTAAGTCATGAAACTGACTCTGATTCGGAAACCCATGGGAAGGAAGGAAGGAAGGTCTATTACACGGCATGGTCCAAGTGCTGAACGCCGGTTCCAGAGCATTCGGTGTGGCAAGCACCGGAATGAACAACCCCAGACCCACGTTCTTACCTCGTTCAACAGATCAAACATCTTCATCCATCTTTTGCATATATACACGTTGTCGAACCTCGTAATAAAGGTGACGCTGACACTGATGAAGCCCATTCTGAAGCCTCGAATGACTTTTTGTGTGAAATTTGAGATCCGAAGATATCACTGCTAGATAATACAAGCCTGAAGTGGCTTTTGCTGTGGCAGAGAAATATGAAAATGAGGGAGAGCTGGTAGCGTTTGGAGGTACTTTCTGTCAACGGTGAGTGTCTGAATCCAATAATCTACTTTTGACTGACTTGTGAAATTCGTTCCTCAGCCTGACCTTCCTGAGTGTTTGAGGAAGATCCATTCGACTCCATATAACCGGGACATGTTCTACTTGTGTGGAGATGTTTCTGGATCAAAAGGGATATACTAACTATCCGTTTGTGACTACAGCCAGTGCAAAATAGGGAAGGGTAAAGGCTTTGTGTTCAATGCTTGATACGAATCATACTTGATAAAGGGAATTCATCGATTAACTCAGACTATCCAACTCAACAATACATACTGTAACCTGGACAATGCTTCTAATCATTAATTCCCATTATTCAAGCTTCAGGGTAGCAGCATTGAATAAGAAACATAAGCTCAAAAATTCCAAGTGCGTTTTACGCTTCACACAGAGTAATTTGGCAATGTAACGGATATGGACGCGAGTCATTGAAGTTGACTTTTCAAACTCTCCGCCATGCTCATCTTCGGCACAGGCCAATAGTGTGTGTGTGATTTTGAGCGGGCAGCCTTACAAACCTTTAGGTGCTCCGCCATCTCTAGGGCGCCATTAGCCAGGATCTAAATGTATCTCAGGTTTGACGCTTCTCCTTCTTAATCATACGTTACTGAAGGTTATACAGGTCAGCGGAAATGGCAAGGACCCTCAAGTATTCACGAGCTTTCGATTTGAATGGTGCGAACTTTGGGATCGATGTATTGAAAATTCACAGGCCAGCGGTTGTACATTGTACAAAGCCATACCTCGAGGACAACCATCCTGAAGTTAGGCATGCAGCAGCTATGGCCTATTGTTGTCTTTTCATGCACGATCTAATATGCTATCAAGTAAGTAGCCATGCTATCGAAGTCATAAGTGATGTTCTGCACAAACTCCTAACCGTTGGAATTGCTGATCCCAGTGCAATTTGGACAATATCACGTTGAGTTTTTACTAACAATGTATCGTAGATTCGACAATCTGGCAAACCGTACTCGCCTCTATACACAAAAGATTCGACAAGCATCTTGCGCAAGCCGAGAATGTTTGATCGTTATTCATTGCACTCAATTGAAAGCTGTCAGTTTGATAGAACGACTTGCCAAGCACAATCCTGCATACATTATGCCTTCACTTCGCAACGGAATTGGAGTATTTACCATGCAGTAAGTTTCTCAAGTTGAAATGGTGGAATTATTACGCTTACGCCGACTGTAGACATGCTCCCATATTCTCAGCATCTTATTTCGGCAACACAGCGCATCATCCTATTCCTATGCTTAATGTTCTTCTTTGCAAAGCTAACGACCCCAATCCCAATGTCGCCGCCCATATCATGCTAAGTCTTGGGGAGCTTACCTGTGCAGTTGGGGAAAGCGTGTTACCACACATACCTGAACTGATACCAGACATCATGGCTAAGCTCTCGGATAACTCGCTCATAAAAAGGGATGCAGCGTTAACAACTCTTGGGCAGGTTTACTTTAGCACCTGAGGTTATGTTATCACCCTGCTAGTTGATCATCCGCAACTTTTGCAGGTGTTGTGGAAAGTTCTGCGAGCCAAACCATCTCAAACTGTGCGCCGAGAAGTTATCAAGGTTTTAGGTATCTTGGGAGCTGTAGATCCATATCGACGAAAGGTGCCTTTCAATGATCTCGTCATCCAGACTCACATTGACGATTTTCCAACAGGACAGGAATGCAGATGATGCTACGAGTGAAACAGCTGCGATGGCTATAAACCAAGTCCCAATAATCCAGCCAGGACCGGGGCCTTTGAGCGCATCCGGAGACTATTTCCAGACTGTGGTCATCACTTCACTTCACTGTTTGTTGTATTGAAGGATCCCACGCTCGGTAGTCACCATCATGCTGTGATAGAAGCGATCATGTCTATATTCGAGACTCAAGGCAAGCTTTTCTTCCTCAGGTGAGCATAAGCATGTAATTTTACCGGCTCTCGTGGGATCTTATGTTTGGTTGCAGATCATCCCTGCTTTTGCGATCGCTGCGTGCAATTCCTCGGCTCGTTATCAGGAATTTCATCTACAACAACTTGCCATTCTTGTTGGAATTTTGAAGCAGCATATTTACAACTACACCACTGATCTCTCCAGCTAATCAATTATCTAAGGGAGAACGCGACCCTCCAGCTGCCGATCGTCTCATCAAAGCTCTAGGAAAAGCGTTGAATTTCTGGGATCATACCGCTGGTTCTGAAGGTCCTCAACGGCAATCTTACCGACAAGAAGATCAACACCCAAATCAAAGTGCTCAATGCTTTTCAAGCTTTTGGAGCAAATATCAAAGAGTACCTGCACTTGGTCATCCATGTTATCGTGAAATCGTATGAACGCATCGATGGTACTGCCGCATTGCGCAAAAGAGCAATTCAGACCATTGACGGACTCCCCAAAAGGGTCAATTTCTCTGACCATGCATCACGCATAGTACATCCACTGGTTCGAGTGCTCAATTCTGCCAATCAGGATATTTGAATGGCCGTTTTGGATACCATGTGCTTGTTGGCGATACAGCTTGGTTCCGACTTTGCCATCTTCGTGCCCACAATTAACAAGGTATAATAGGGTATAATCTTCACAATGACTGTCGATGTATACTTACATTCAGGCAGTGTTGAGAAATCGAATCACCCATACTTGCTACGAGGGCCTCATATCTAAACTACTCAATGGAGAACGATTACCTCAAGATGTAGGACCTATTGACACGATGTGAGTTTGGATCAAGATGTGCTAATCGTGTCACAAATTTCTAATTGTTACCTACTTAGGCTCAATGAAAGCACAAAAGGGTTTGAATACTCGGCACCCGCACAGATTGCCAAAATGGTCGTTAATTGGCAGCATCTGAAACAAGCCTGGGACACTTCCGACGTCGCCACGAGGGAGGATTGGACTGCCTGGATGCATAAGCTCAGCGTAGAGTTCTTGAAAGCCGTCTCATGCACTAGTTGATGTCCATACACCTTTGGCAAAGGAGATCTTCAATGCGGCATTTCTATCCTGCTGGACGGAGCTTTATGATCAATATCAGGTTTGTAGCATTGCCAACTGTGTTTCTTCGCATTGATTTTTTACGTTGCAGGAAGACCTCATTAGGAGCATTGAAACCACCATCTCCGCCCCCACAGCGCCCTCGGAACTTATTCACTGGTGGCTTGATCTAGCTGAATTTATGGAACATGAAGAAAAGCCACTTCCTATAGAGCATTGCACGCTTGGAGAGTATGCGTTAAAGTATTTGGCCTACGCAAAAGCTCTACACCACAAGGAGCTTGAGTATTGGTCAGAACCGTCAACGTCTACTATCGAAGCTCTCATCAGCATCAATACCCGTTTGCAATGGCACGATGCAGCATGGGGAACGTCACTTATAGCCAGAGAGTAATATGACATTACGAACCATGAAGAGTGGTACGAGAGACTTGGGGGATGGCAAGAGGCGCTTCAAGTAGGAAAGCAGAATCAGACCCAAATGCACCTGGCATTCAGATTGGGTGCATGAAATGTCTTAACACATTGGGCAAATGGGTTCAGCTTACTGTTTAAGTCGACGAAATATGGGACCATGCAAATCATGAAGATCGTCATGAAATTGGACCAATTGCTGCCGCCGCTGCCTGGTCATCGAATGAGTGGGATTCGATGGATGACTACATCGCTACTATGCGGCCAGATTCACCTGATCATGCTTTCTATCGTGCATTCATCAGAACCAGTTTTCCAAGGCGAAGGGACACATAGCGAAGGCTAGGGACCTCCTTTATCCAGAGTTAACCTCGTTTGTTGGCGAAGGATAGGTTAGCTCATACAAGTAAGGCAACCATTTGTTTTTGTTTTGTTTTTGTTTCTTTTTTACTGACTCCCTTTCCAGTATCATGGTTCGAGCACAAATGCTTTCAGAATTGGAGATGAAGCGGTGAGCATACTCCTCAACCTTCATCAGCTCATGTTGACTAGTGTTTTAGGCTTCAAGGTTGTCAGCACGATAGATCCTACTGGCGTCATCACAATCAAGGTACTGCAGTCACAACTGTTTCTGCTTAAGGTTCTTTAAACGGTGGCAACCAGATGTTCGTCCTAGTTCTCGAGCCAGCAGCCGCCCGACGCCTATGTTTGATGGTGATCCAGCTAGACACCGACCAGGTACTTTAGATTCATCTACGCCAATACCACGGAAGAAGCCTGCGCGCAATATGTCTCAGCGTAATGATCCCTTATCTCCATCAAACAGCCTCTACTGAGCCGCCACTCGTCATGTCTTCAAGCCGCTTTGCTGATGTCGCTTTTCGAGACTATGATGCAGAAATCATCACGGCCAAGTCAACGCCCTTCGGCTCCCCATGTATTGCACCACAACCAACTCCGGACCAAACGTTCCTCCAATTCAGTCAGCTCTACTGGAAAGGAAAGCACGAGTTCTTATGTTCTCTTGTCTGGGAATGATGCTGCGTATGAAAAGATGCATATGTCCAGCATCAATTCACACCAGACATTGACTCTAAAGTTTGCCGGTAGAATCATTTTTATATCTCCGCATCGAATTGGAAGGTGGTGTTCCAAAGACTGCGTTTAAGAATTCACTTTCTAGCGACGCATACCGACGAGTCGTCAGACTCTACGAATCTGTCGGTGTTGGGACATAGTGTCTTGGATTGTCTAAGGCTTTTACAGATCATGAATGGTGTGTATTTTCTTGCTCTTAACAATTCACACTGCCTTTTCGTGAAGAACTTTCTTTGCTGTTGGTTAACATGAGAGCACACCGCCACAAAGCAATAGCTGGTCCTCTTTGTTCTGCAATCTGGAGCTGGATCGACCATTTCCCAGACGAATTTAACGAGGTCGTCCCAACGCACACCAAGATGGAAGGCGCCTCAGGTGTTTTCGACTTTTTATACAACAAATCTTCTCGCTCGGAGCATATTCTGTGGCCGACGTTGGCTGCTCTTCAGTGTATCATCCCAGAAAGGACTACTGATTTGCAAAGTGTTGGATCTCATAGTAATCAGAAGCTTGCCAAATTCACAGAAGATTTAATGCGGCAGTCCAATCACACGAACAAACTGGGCACGGTTTCCTTGGCCTGCGGGGCAGATATGTCGTACGGCGATGAATGTTAATCCCGTAGACAATGAAACCCCTCTGCAGATGCTGGTTTATGACAATATTGCTCATGAACTGAAGGTAAGTTTTATGGACCCATCTACAACGCACAGGCTAATCGTTCCCCTTCGGCAACAGAGTGGAATTTGGAGTCCAGTTTGCAAGTCGTTCTGGGAGTGTAGCGAAGAAGTGAATGTTGTACTCTGGGCGGGAGCTCTAGTATCCATTTATAGGTTCCTACCCAAGGAAGACTCACTTCCTATTTTCTCGATTGCCTTGAACCCGAACGCTCAGATGCCGTGAAACTGTGTGTTATATGGGCGTCGTTAACACTCATACAAGAGGTAGGTTTTTTGTTGCGTCTTGAACGTTTTGATTTGCTAATCGTTGTACTATAGGAGTCGCTTTCTAGCTGGCAGAAACCTTTGGATGAGTTGTTCAAGGTGGTTGCACCTCGTCTGTGACAGTTATTCAAGGTTTGCTGTTCCTTCTGACTATTGCCTTCACATTAGTCATGTTTATGTTTTACAGACCACTGTCACTCGTGATATGGAAGTCGACCAATATGGTAGTGCCACAAAGGGCGCATCACGCCCCAGAATGCAATGGCTTCAGGCAGACCACCTTACCGATCGAGAACTCCTCATCCTAGGCATACTCTCTATATGGCGCGCGCGCTGGAATTTTTTTCTTCGCCGCCCTTCCGGAGAATGAAACCAATCTGTGGACAACAATCTGTGGACAACTTTGCCCATGAGGATATTCGAATCTTTGCTTGATTTAGTGACCAAGATTTCCGCTGTGAATACGAGATGGCCTTTAGCTTCGACCCCACAGATCCAAAGCATGAGCTGTTCGTTGGTTGGATGAAAAACTCCTTGTTAGTAACATTTTTCACCTATTCTTGCTTTGGTTGTTGTATTTTAATGCATTGCACAGATCTCAAATGCTCGCCAGCATCTCTATCAATTTGCTGAATGCACGAACGGACATGGAGAGTCAGCGACTGTGGTCGGGTGTAATTTGGACTTTTTCGCGCGCAAGACTGATGTATGTTTCGATATTTCCTCAGCTTTGAAATGCTTTTTATTGACGTGTTATGTTATTTTATGATTCTTGCCGAAATTGCTTTGCTTGTGTCTTTGCCATCTGCAGATGGTATGGTGTCTCATTCTGCAGCTAAGGGATTATGGTTTTTGGCTCATATTGAGAGTCAAACTGATGCACCAAGTAATCCAACAATCACTGAAGAAGACAAGTCGAAGAGATATCCATTGTATGAACGGCTTGGAGATCCCAAGGTTTTAGTTGTCGGTGAGTAAACAGTTCTTTACTTTCTACATTCTGGTCGTTGATGCGTTTATTATAGGCCGCGTCGCTCATCAGAGGAGGGTTTGGAAGCTGCTGCGGCTTATGCCTTATTGCTCTGCTGTAAATGTAGCTGTATGGCAAAAATGCTATGCGCGGTTCACTAACCTGACGGAAAGCATCCTAAACGTACCTGATGACGTGACTATCCACCGAGCTCATCAGGATTCCTATCAGGTTGTCGTTTGCTAGTAACGCTGCATGCCTATGAAATTGATCTTCTGCTTCTTCCTAGGACAAGGTCTACGAGTGGCAGAATCTGGCTCTATTCTTGGCTGTGGTTGCTGGTGGTAGCATTCAAGATCAATGCGATGCTTCCCTGCTTTCCTCTGTCATTCCCCAGCGAATGCTCCCCGACTCAATGCGTGCGGTGCAAAACCCTGTCCAGTCAATCTCGACATTCGTCAACGATCTAACAGCTTTGCTCATATTCGAGGATGTTCAGATTCAGGAAGCGGCGTGGGAGGCGCTTGGTGTTGACCTCAATGCAAGGCTTCATCCGAAGATTCTCAAATATTTCGATGAGTGAGTTGTTTGTTGATGGATGGGTTTTGCCTTTTGCTCATTGTTTTTTTTCTTTGCCAGGGTGGTTCAAGCTGTCAATTTCGAGAAGGAGAATAATGAGGAAGGGAGCAATCATGAGAATATGCTCCTTTTCGTAACCAGGCGAGCCCAATTCTTTGATTTCAATGTCTTCCCTTTATTTACACTTCCCTGTAGTTCATTGCAGTCTCAAAGTTGATGGTTGAGAACAGCCAGGCACGCACTGAAGAAGTAGTGAATATCGACGTTAGTCCGACTCTACTTGGTCTGGCCTCGTTCATTACCAGGTTCGACTCCCCAGAAAGCTTCCGCATCAAGCAAAAGTTCTGTCTGCTTTGCGACAGTGTGTGTTGCAGGACTGGTAACTTAAGTGTACGCAAAGATGATGATATTCGTTGGAGTATCTTGGATACTATAGTCAATTGGATTGTGCCACCCGAGGTAAATACACTTACTAATCTCTTTACGCGTTATTGACCTTCCTCCAGCCATCGGCAGACTACAATTCCAGTATCTACGAAGTTAACATGACTTGCCTGCGAACAATGGTCAATCTGCTTGATTGTTTATAGCTTCAACCTGCGGACACGTCCACAGCTGGAGATGATAGCTTCCATTTTGTCTCGAGGTTGTTCATCAAATATTCAACGGTCTTGCTCAATGGGCTAGGAATATGTCAAATCGATCTTCCGGTGAGTTAGCTACAATGCCTCAAAGGAGGAGAACATTATTGATTGAATATCTGCTCTAGACTTCTGATAGCATCTCGGACGTCGGTTCTATCCAACATGTATGTGGCAGTTATAATTTGGCGACGGTCCACAAACTAACTTTAATCCCAGCGAATGCGCGCCTCACAACGCAAAACCGAACTTCGTGAACTTGTGATTACTGGTTTATCTCACTTAGTTAGTGCAAATACGGAAAGTGGCTTCAAACCATGCCTTCCTTCAGCGTATAACAAAGATAATCGTAAACGGACAATATTTTCTCATGTCTTTGCTCGCGTACTGAGCCAAGGTACCAAGTTTGATCCTGAAGACAGATCTGGTCCTTCAACTGGTCAAAATCGTCTAGCTGAGGTGAGTAGCTATCATTGTTTTTGTGTACAATTTCTGATTTAATTTTGTCGTTTTTGCAGCTGGTTAAAGAGTTGGATGTGAGTAATTCATATTCTCATTTTTACTCATTTGCTAATGCCTCATGAAGATGACCCTCGTCCTTGCTGTTTGTGAGACCTGTCCACCTGGAGAGGTCGATGCAATGATTGCAGTGCTTCTGAATGAAGCAACGCAGTGATCACCTGTCGAGGTTGCTTGCCCAATGCTACTTCAAATTGGGTGACTGGCAAGTTCAATTGAATGAAAACTGGGGCTCAGTGAGTTATCTACGTTACATCTACTGGCAGAGATGCCCAAGCTCCTGACAAGCTGATGCTCAAGCAGAGGAGCAAGCTTTTACATGGGCCAGAGCTGGTGGCGCTACGAGCAGAGAGATGGGAGGTGCGTACACTGCTCTATTCAATTATACCCGACTCTGAATATTTCTAGGCCATCGCAGAAATTGACAAGCTCAAGCTCAAACTTGCTAGTGCAAGTGAAGAGGAAGAAGCTATTATCAAGACCGAGATCGTATCCCAGTGCAATAGTCCTTCAGTGCTGATGGCTCATGTCAGCATCTCCAAGGAGAGCTCATAATGGCTGTTACTTTTGCACTCCAGTCTATGTTCGTCGATGAGTATGAGGTTCCTATATTTGGATGCACAGACATGATTACATATCCCACTTTGACATCAATGACGCCCACTCTCCCCAGCAAGAACTTCTCTCCCTCCCAGATTTATGACACATCTATGCTCTTGGACAAAAGTACCGCTCTCTCCTTGAAATAAGAAGCTCTCTGACTGCTTCCTATAATCGTCTTGGGGTCGATGACTCATATTACATGGATGAGGTGTACCCTGCAATTGACAGTGTGGAGATGGTCGCGGATACTATGGAATGGCTGCTACTCAAATACAAGGACAAGAAGCAGAATTACACCCTGTTCCATTTCCACAATGATGATGAAGTCGAGGGAGCACAAAATGCCCAGTCGTATCTCAGCGTAAGAACTGGCCAAGAAGCGTGTCATTTCACGGCTCGCTGGTGTATCCTACATTATTTCTTGCGCTTCCCCGCTGATCCCATTGACTAGGGCTTTGGCATTGCTTCTCACGAAGTGTGAATGATACTCATCTCCACTACGCCGATAACCAAATCTTGATCCTATAATTTATGCAGATCCGGATCCTGCAAAGACTCTGTTTAGTTGTCATTGGTGGCAACCGTTGGGCTGGTAAGCATCATCCATCATCCATCCTTCTTTCGACATTTAATTTTTGGTCCATCTCTGCAGTGACTGGACTAAGTGCTGGGTATACATGTAGATTTGATACTTATCTTACTGGTCATGTATATGTATCACGGTTTCTTAGTTAAACTTGGTATAATATTGAGTATTTCTGTGAGCCTCCGCTATGCACTTCAGTGTACACTACAGAGTACGCTACGCTGCCGCTTAGCCGCCACGTAGATGAACTTTGTCATTTCAGCATTGCCCTGAAAAGGCTGCTGAAATGGAATGCTTCGCCTGGTCGGCGAAATATACCTTTTTGGGTAGACTTTCAGCCCGGTCAAAGGTAATTGTTTCGGCTTCTGTCCGAAACAATAGGTTTCGGACCGTGGCTGAAGCTTCCCACTTTAGATAGTCTGAAAACTTTTATTTCGTTTATTTAATGAAATATATTTTTTCCATAGTACTCTGAAAAATCACATTTCGTAAATGTATTGAAATTAATTTTTTCACATTATGCTTCAGCCTGGCTGAAGCATAATGATTGGCGGTGTGAATAGATTGGCTGTGGTCGGTCGCATTTGACGTCATTGACGCCATTCCTTTCGAAGTGCTAGCAGAAAAAAAATCAAGCGTCTCTCAAAATTGGGATGCCAAGTTCACTACTCTACTGTGTTTTCAGAGTCGTTCGAACATACTGTAGTATGCACGATCACATCCAATTATCTGCCTTGGAATCGGACGGTAGCGTTTATGTTTCTCACTCCACTAATAATTGTACTTGCTTTCAAGATCATCGTTGAAGATACTATCTTCAACCTTTGATTCGCACATCCGCCATGCAGGGATATAAATTCAAAAGAGCGAATCGTGGAGCAAAAACAGGCTTTTCTATTTCAACGGAGACACCGCTCATAAGAAAATATCATCATCTCATATATCTTCTACGCAATGACTTCCTTATAAAGGTTATGATTCGTCATGATGAGCGTCCTACACCTACCGTTTCCGTGATATCTCATTTTTTTTCGCGTTTCATGATATTTTGTACTCAATTTTAGAGAGCATGGATGTACTCTATGTATAGGAATGAATTTATTTGCGTAGTTGCGGAGACCATGGGAGAACACGCAACAAGCACTGGCACATCCTCCAAATGTTGCAGTGATATGTTGTCGCAAAATATCAAGGGTGGAGTTGCACCGTTGAGTGGTATAAAAGCTTTGGGATCGACTTGGTAATTGACAACAGCCAGTCTTTCCTATCTGAACTACTAGCTAACCACCCAATTCTCACTTATCCCGACAATGTTCTTTGCTCGCTTCTTCGCAGTATCCTTCCTTGTTGCCTCCTTTGGCTTTGTCGCCTCTGCACCCTCCTCCAACGCTGCGGTACAGAAGAGGCAAGACACTGCTGACATCGCAACTGTTCTCAGCACATTGCAGAGCTCTACAAACACGACTTTGTCTCAGATCAGTGAGTTCTTCTAGATATCGTCTTCGTGAGGCTCTACTAACATTTTTCACTCTAGCCTCCTTCGGACAAGCTGGAACTGCTACTAATGCGAACATTGCTCCTCTTGTCGATGACTTGATCACTTCTCTTAACACTGCATCCTCCTCGTTGGCCTCCCTCGAAACTTCGAGCCGAAAGGCCCGCCGTCAAAGTGAAGATGAAATTGCCACCACCACCGCTGACATTGTCACTGTACGTATCGGCGCAGTATTTCCATGAACTTCATAGCTGATGTCAAGTCGTAACGCAGGACATCGCCGACGCTCTTGGTTCAGTCGTTGATGCCCTTGGCGGCGTGATCCCCGGTGCTTCCAATCTCGACACTGCTCTCAACGAGGTTTTGAGTGGACTCGAGACTTTGCTGTCTGGCGTGTTGACTCTTGTTGCTGACTTGTATGTGTCGTCTTTTACCGAACGTTTAATGTGTTGCTCATAGTCATTCGTCACAGGCTTGTCGATGTCGCCGGTTTGCTCAACAGCCTCGCTTTGGGTCTTACTCTCGGCTCTCTTGGATTGTAATCACCAACGCCCCTTTGAATGGACTATTTTGATACCCGCTTGCTATAATACTCCAGATATACGAATCTAAAGGACTCTTGGAGACCTTACCTATTTTTGTGTAGTACTTTATCGTGTACCGGTAAAGCAATAAACCACCAATTTGAAGGAATTTCTTTTTCCACCTTCGTGTTCAGAATTACGATGCTTTCAGAGCTCAAATGAGTGCTCCAAGTCCTTCTTCGGCTTCAGCCTATCCTGTCACACAACACAAAATTTTTCGCCATCGTCGAATACCTGCCTTGTGGAAGGGTACCAAAGACAGATAGTCGATTCCCGTAATAGATGGGTACCAAAGACAGATAGTCCGACTATCCGATTCCTGTAATAGATGCAGTTCGACAGAGCGCAAGCGCAAGTACCAAACAGCGATCTTTTCTGGGTAGATTTTGTCCGGAACCCATCGCGAAGAGATGATGTGAATGAATGATAGATGGTCAAGTTCTTTTGATTGGACCATGAGCACCAAGGAGCAAGGTTTGGGACAACGGTGTGTAAAGATCCTGGATAATGGGTTCGAAGACTCTTGACTAGATTTTTTGAGATTGGGTATGTGAGAGTTTATGCATTTCCAAATTCAACCTCAGGATCTTCAATGCTACTGAAGCCTTTCGCGCAGAGATTCGCAAAATTCCACTCGCAGAAATCTCATTGAGGTCTTTGTGCTTTTTTTTTTTTTTGAAGATTCCAAGATTTCCGAGCGTTGGTAAATTCCTGATGACCGTTCCGAGAGAATACTCATCAGGATGTGACTGGATGTCTACTCGCGGTTTGTAAGCTAGCGCTGTCTTTTTCTGAATAACGAATAAGCGCCCATAATCGGTGTTATTCGGCCGTCGGTTTTTGTGACATCATATGCTCGAGTCAATAAAGTTTGCCCGGCGGCTAAATTTCTCTACTCAACTCCTTGCTTCTTCGTTTCTTGGTTTTATCGGATTTCCAAGCATGCCTATGCTGTGAGTTATTAGCCTGAAGTTCTTCATTCAATGCTCATGACGCGATTATCCCAGATCTGAGCCCTCACAAAAGTACAGGCCATATACGCCTATAAACTTGCCAAATCGTCAATGGCCGTCGAAAACGTTCAGCAAAGCTCCAGTGTGGCTGTCTACCGACCTCCGCGATGGAAATCAGGCGCTAGTTAACCCAATGACAATTGAACAAAAGACGACTTTCTTCAGGGAAGTCGTCAAATGCGGAGTAAAGCAGATCGAGGTTGCATACCCAAGTGCTAGTGATACTGATTTTGCGTTCGTACGGGGGCTGATTGAGAAGAATGAGATTCCGGATGATGTTTGGATTCAGGTTGGTTAGATCTGTATTTTTTCTTGCTATATCTAATACACCCCAGGTTCTGACTCCAGCTCGAGAGGACCTCATTAAGCGGACTATCGACTCTGTTGCTGGCGCTAAACACGCCATCTTGCACATGTACAATGCCACCAGTCCCACCTTCCGCAACGTCGTCTTTCGAAATTCGAAAGAACAAACCATCGATCTCGCCGTCAAACACACCAAAATTGTCCGTCAGCTGACGGAAGAATGCACCAACAAGTACGGAACGAAGTTTATATATGAATATAGTCCGGAGACATTCACCCAGACAGAGCCGGATTTCGCGATTGAAGTCTGTGAAGCAGTCAAAACGGCCTGGGGTAAGGCTGGACTGGGCGAGGAGCGGATTATATTTAATCTGCCATCCACGGTCGAGATTGCTCCTCCGAATCATTATGCCGACCAAGTAAGTGCTCGAGGCATTGCCTGTATCATGTCTAACTCAACAGTAAATAGATTGAAAACTTTTGCAACAAAATCTCTGAACGAGAGAAAATCATTGTCAGTTTACATCCTCATAATGACCGAGGTAAGCTTTTCTTTCTTCGGATTGCTTTATTTCTAACGCTTTCGTTCCAAGGCACAGGGATTGCATCTGCAGAGCTTGGAGTCCTAGCTGGCGGAGACCGTATTGAAGGTTGCTTCTTTGGTAACGGCGAACGAACCGGCAACGTCGACCTCGTCAACCTTGCTTTGAATCTCTACACCCAGGGTATCCCTCCCAATCTCGACTTCAGTGACTTACAAAACACCATTGACATTGTTACTGCATGTAATGACCTTCCTGTCCCTGCACGCTACCCTTACGCCGGCGAGCTGGTGTTTACTGCCTTCTCTGGCTCGCATCAGGACGCCATCAAGAAGGGCTTTGAGGCCCAACGTCTGAGGCATCAGGAGTGCAAGGCAAAGGGAGAGCCTCTGATCTGGGATATCCCCTACCTACCTATCGATCCGGCGGACCTGGGTCAGACGTACGAAGCTTTGATTAGGGTGAATTCACAATCAGGCAAGGGTGGTATCGCCTATCTGCTCAAACAAAATTTGCATCTGGATCTTCCGAGAAAGATGCAAGTCGCGTTTTATCAAGTCGTTCAAGAGGTCTCTGACCGCGAGGCAAGAGAAATGACAGTGGATGATATCACCCAAGCTTTCAGGCGCGCATATCATTACGGGCCGGCGTATAAAGGTCGTCTTTCCCTGCGCAACTTTAAAATTTCCACTTCCGACAAAAAGAAATCGCCGAGCGACGCTGATGCCGAATCAGGCGAAGATGATGATGAAACGCGTCGTTTCGACGGTACTGTTTCTGTGGATGGTGTTTACCGTGTTATTCGAGGACAAGGCAATGGACCGCTATCAGCTCTTCTCGATGCCCTTCGCACACACCTTAACCTGGATTTCGCTATCCGCGACTATTCCGAACACACAATTGCCGATGCAGACGAAGGCGAAAACGCTCGTGCGGCATCTTATGTCGAGCTTGTCCCAGCAAACGACCGAAAAACGACTTCAGCCAGTCAATCGTGGTGGGGTGTCGGCGTTGACACGGACATTGCCCGCAGTGGACTGAGGGCAGTATTGAGCGCCGTAAATACTGCGATTAGCGATGGTCGAGAACTACCCGAGCTCAAGCTTACTCTCGGATTCCATTCGAAATCATCTGGGCAGGAAGACGTTGCAAGTGTCATTGTCAATCAGCTCGGTCTCGAACTTCCGCGGAGGTTCCAAACGGCGTTTTTCGAAGTTGTCCAACGGAAAGCCTTAGAAGGAGATGGAGAAATCTCTGTCGATGGAGTAACGCAGTTGTTTAAAGACACGTACAACTACCAAAACGAGAAGCCTCCGACGAATGTGTGCATGGAGTCATTCAAGTTGGATCACCTCGATGACAAGCGACGTGCCCTCTCTGGCTCATTCACCTTTTTCGGTGGTGCATCCCGCTCCATTTCCGGTTCAGGGAATGGACCTCTCTCTTCCGTCCTCGCCGCGCTGCATACGCAAATCGCTGGCACTCTGTCGATAAGAGATTACTGGGAACATTCAATTGGAGAGGGAAGCGAGGTGACGGCGGCGAGTTATGTGGATTTGGTTTATGAGGTCGAAGGCAGAAAAACTAAATTGAGTGCATGGGGTGTAGCGACAGATACAGACATTACTGCGTCGGGTGTGAAAGCGGTGTTGAACGCGGTGAATGATTTGGACATCGTCATGAAGGATTGAAAAAGTTGAGTGGGGATTTGTAAAATGTATTTGACTTTCGATGATCAACTCATTCGTTGTATCTCGTTTGAAACATAAAATTCGCGATATCAGTCCTCAACGTCAACCACGAATCCACGATGCGGAACTGAGGTTTTATCTAAATTGTTCATCTTTTCAACGATTGACCGCAAAAGCGTTGCATACCGTACAATACTATAAAAAGTCAGCGGTGGTTATAGAGGCCTACCTCAAACTTCACTCTCATATAGGATGACTATTCCTCAGACCTTCGACGCTTTCGTCCTTCCGACTTTGGACACTCATTGCCAAAGCCATCTTCAAACCGATTTAGGTCGGTTTGAAAGAGCTCAAGGCCTTCAGGCAGAGTTCCGAAAGTCATACGAGCTTGCGAAAAAGTTAACCTCTGAATGCCTATTCAACCATTGTCTGCGAATGTATTATTATTCTCTCGCATCCTCCACAGCGGCTTTCCATCCAACACCCCTCCGTCCCCCAGATCAAGCGCGCGGAGCTCTTCAAACGGGTTTACCTTGGTACTGTTTTGCATGACCTTGGGCTTAGTACGAACAAGGAAGTAACGACCCATCCCTCCCATGAGATATCCTTTGAGTTCACGGCGGAATAATCGCGTTTGAGCATCTGGTTCAGACGTATGGGCCTTTAATGCTTGATGCTTCCGAAATTGGAGACGTTACTCAAAGTATTATGCTCCACACTTTTCCGTTCAATGCAGGCATGAGCTCTGCAACGGTCATGTTGGTCCAACTTTCTGCCTTCTTTGACCTAGGTGGATATGATGCTTTTGGTAAACCGGAACTCCTGGAATGCATGTTGCATACAGATACTGTGAAGGAAATTCAGGTTGAGATTCCTAAGGAGGGGGCGGCGAAAGTGACCTTGAGGAGATGGTTAAGGCTCAACCGAATTGTCTTGTAGCTCATGGTGTGTGTTTTTGATCTCTGTATTGAGCACCTGTGTGTATACTGACTGTATTTTTTGCAGCCTGATGCCTTAAATCATATCTTGAAACTTCTTCACGATCAGGTTGAGGCCGGTTCTCAGTAGATGTACCAGAACTCTGGGCGTTCATGTGTACAAAATGGATCTTAACTTGTACGTACTTGAAGCCTTTCGTCGCAAGAGGCTTTGCTGCAAGCTTGACGGCAACATGAAAGCGGAATCACGAATGTTCCAACGTGTTTCCGATATTTTTCGAGATGCGAAAGGGTTAGCCGCATTTCGCTATTTATCTGACCACTACTGCGTACTTACTAAATACCACATCCACGCCTTGACTTCTGTCAAGCGATATCAATGATCAATTCCTCCTCGATCGAAGGCTGCAGACTGGGGTAGGTGAACGATGAATACCAGTGGACCGAGAAACTCACATAGAATTAGTAATCAGGTCCCTGGGACTCCTTGAGAATTTGGAGGCTTCAAGTTTAAGGCTTGATTCAAGCAAGCTATACCTTCTATGCACATACGTTTGTCGAACCGTCAGTGTATTTGTTCGCGTCGCGCGCTGTGGCGTCAGCGCCTAAATGAGCCATCAAACCAACCGCATGGGCAGGCGTCCTTTCTCTTGTCTTTCATGTTCCAAAAAGCGTCTTGGTCAAGCTCCTGATATATCGGCAAAGACTGATAAATTGTCTCTACACTTACTTTCAAACTGCGGCCTGAACCGGCCTTGGCGATATGCTTACGAGCTAGTACTTTGTAAAATGAATAGGACCGTTCAGACTCTTTCTGAGGCGTCCTGGGTATCAAGTAATTCATTTCACATGCTCCTGTATCTTATGAAGAGGATTCCTCAATGTCTTGGTCTGGCTCGTGCGATGGATCCGTAAATTGTCTAACCTTTGGGACCGGCATCGGCGACAGCGAACTAGAGTACGCCCTTACTTTGCACTCTAGGAATAGGGTAGCGTTACTCATTCTCTGCCCAGAGTCCATCAGATAGGAAATGAATACACAATCAAGAACAGTGTTTGGACTTGTTAATCAAATCGATGGTATAAAAGGTCGGTGGCGGTAGGGGGTATCTCAAACTTTTCACTCTCATATGATGGCTATTCCTCAGACCTTCGATGCATTCGTCCCTTCCAATTTTGAAAAACTCATTGCCAAAGGCAATTTCAAACCGACTTATGTTGGTTTGGAAGAGCTCAAGGCCTTCGACACAGCAGAGTTCCGAAAGTCGTACGAACTTGCGAAAAAGCTAACTTCCGAATCTATATTCAACCACTCCCTGAGAATGTATTATTATTCTCTTGCCATCCTCCACAGCGGCTTTCCATCCAAAACTCCCTCCGTCCCCCAAATTGCGCGCGAGGAAGTGTTCAAACGAGTTTACCTTGGTACTGTTTTACACGACCTTGGGCTCAGTACGAACGAGGAAGTGACGACTCATCCCTCCCACGAGATGACCTTTGAGTTTACGGGCGGGATAATTGCGTTTGAACACCTAGTTCAGACGTATGGGCCTTTGCTTAATGCTTCCGAAATTGGAGACGTTACTCAAAGTATCATGCTGCATACCAATCCGTTCAACGCAGGCATGAGCTCTGCAACAGCCATGTTGGTCCAACTCTCTGCCTTCTTCGACCTAGGTGGATATGATGCTTTTGGTAGACCGGAGCTCCTGGATTGCATGTTGCATGCAGATACTGTGAAGGAGATTCAGGATGCTATCCCAAAGGAACAGCTAGCAAAAGAGTTTTTGTCTGGACTTGAGGTAATGGTTAAGGCTAAACCGAATTGTATTGTGGCCCACAATGTGTGTTTTTGCTCCTTTTCTTGAGCTGCTGTGTGCATGTGTTGATTGTATCTTTGCAGCGTGAGGCCTTGGAACATAGTGAGAAACTTCTTCGGAAACAGATTGTGGCCTAGACGTGCCAAGACTCGGGGAGCTCATGTGGTGGTCCGCATACTGTACAATATGTATCGTAACCTGTAGGTAAATCGCGAGGTCTTGTAACATGCTTGAAAATTCCGTGCTAGGAGCAGATACCGTTATTTGGTGCGAAAAGTGGTGTTGCGAAGGTTTTTCGGACAAGATGATTCAGTCTGATTCAGTTCAGCCGTACCTCGCTATTTATCTGTCCACTACCTTCATATAATACTCTAAGTTAATACGAATGTCGTACTCTCACGATCGAAGGTTGCGGACTGGGCTACTCCATAGTGTTTGAATAATGATACTTCAAATTAATGCACCAGTGAGAAACTCGCCTACTTGAGAGTTACTAGAGTCGCGATCTGTGGCGTCAGCGTCTAAATAAGAGCCACTGACATCACGTGCTCTACAGCTGCCTTCCGGAATTGGACAAGCCGAATCGGCACCCTACCAAAACTCGCAGCGCCTATTTTTTTTCCTCTTTGCATCGACGAACGCGGAAGAAGACATCCCAACCTTGCTTTAAAACAAATCACGAAAATAAAAGTGAGCTTGCTGTCTAGTCGTGTGTTTTTGTACCTAATAAAAATCTCGAAAATCTAGGATGTCTGACGCTGGAGATGACATTGCTGTCGAGGCTGCTGAGGTCGAGGTTACTACTGAGGCTCCCAAGGGAAAGCTCTCTATTGAAGATGCTCTTCAGGTGCGCCTTTACTTTTGTAATGCTATAATTACTTGACAAATCCTTCGTCTGCAGCAAGTCCTGAAGAACGCACTTGTGCACGACGGTCTCGCGCGCGGACTTCGTGAATGTGCCAAGGCCCTGGACAAGCGCCAGGCTCACCTTTGCGTTCTCGTCGAGTCTTGCACCGAAGCCGAGTACATCAAACTCATCGAAGCTCTCTGCGCCGAACACAAAATCCCGCTGATCAAGGTCCAGGAGGCAAAGGTCTTGGGTACTTGGGCTGGACTGTGCAAGATTGATAGAGAGGGTAACCCAAGAAAGGTCGTTGGATGCTCTTGTGTGGTCGTCAAGGACTACGGAGCAGAGAGCGAGGGCTTGAATGTTATCCTCGATTACTTCAAGAACCGGTAGTTCATGCACCGTGAGTTTACAGCGTTTCGTTGTATTTTACATGTGATGATAGAACAGACTCCCTCTACTGAGCTTTCGGGCTTTGAGGAAAAAGTCTATCCGGAATCATTATACTTTTGTCTGACACTTGCTTCATTTTCGTTCATTTGACGCGGAATACTAACTCTGGCTTTTCTAGTTTCGATCTGTTATCTGTTATACATTAATGCCCTACCGAACTGTATAAAATACGGCTGTAGCAATGACAGAAACTCGCTGAAAACTACCTAAATGTGTGCACTCTACGTTGATTTATTAGCCTTCCACTCCTCAACAAGAATTCCCATTGCAAGATTGTCCTCCCAATGGCCGTCGATCCAGTTCACTTGTCGTTTTCTTCCTTCCTCGACGAAGCCGCTGTAGGATTATTCTGAGCTTTCTTTTGTTATTTCATCACGGTCGCAAACTCACACTTTCTCGTACAATTTTTTTGCCCTCTCATTGCCGTCAAACACGCCCAAGCTTACCCTATGCAAGCCCAAAGAATGAAAACAATAATCAACGACGAAGCGGGTCACTTCCTCTCCGTATCTATACGTATTTGGGTTGTCAGTATTATGCTACCTGTTTAGAGGAAACCACTTCGTACCCTCTTCCCCAGAATTTTGGCTCCAGCATAATTCCGAAAAATCCCATCGCGGTTCTTTGGATGGCTCATTGCGATGGATGTCGTTCCGACGAATTGACCTCCATCCTCCTCTTCACTACGTGTTTCGATAACCAGAAACAAAACAGCCTCATCGACCATGGCGGCAAGTTTGTCCATGTACTTTGGGCCCCGGGGAACGATGTATTCGTTGGATATAGTTCGTTGGACGTCTGAATTATTCCAAAGATTGAAAATCCGTCGCGCGTCAGAGGGTTCGAATCCACGAAGGTGCAGACGGTCGGTAGTAAACATACTGGTCAAACTTGATCGTGAACTCTCGATTGGGTTTCCGAGCTTTGGCCTTTTTATCGTTTACATTTCCTCCTGCTATGAACTCGGTGTTTTTAAAATTATGATGCGTAGCATGTATCTCTGTTCTTCTGCGGCGCAGTGGACGGGAGACCTATGCTGTATGTGTAAGAGCTAACCGACTGGTGAGCATATGGCCAACTACAGTATGTCAAGTTTCAGAAGAAGTTGCAAGCGTGAACATGCTGTGCTGGGGCGGTTCTGGCACTCTGTGCGTCTAGCAGGGATGATGAAACCCGTAGAAAGGGCCGGGAGGCGCCAGCTTCATCAGGTCCTTGTTTTTCTGACATTGGTCGCAGCTTCGTATGTATTGGTCTTTTGCTTCCAGTAAACTGTGCAGTACCTTAAAACGATAAAAATCACGCATGGCGTCCTATAAATGAGAGGCGTTTGCTGCGTAGAGTTCCTGTGATGGTTTTGAGCGAATCGCATTGCACATAATTATTGTTAACATAATAATATACGTAGGAGAAAGCCAAAGTGCGCGCTTATCTTGAGCGCCTTTTTCACTTCGATCTCACCGTCAAAGTCGTCGACTTTTACGACCGACTTGCATGGAGAAAAGACAACAATGATGAATATGACGGGGTCTAACAGCGTCTAACCCAGCTATAAATTGATACAGTTCAATATTATTCTACAGCTTTTCCTCATGACGAACCTTCCCCCAGATTATACAGTGAACACTATTTCCCTCGTTTCTGGGACCGACGGCAAGCTCTTGCATGTTAGCTTGTACACGGGCCGCGCAGAGATTCGTCGCAAGTTTCAATTTGCCGTACAAACAGGCCAGAACCAGCTTTGCTATCACTGGTTTGCCAGATGTTATCCACAAAGACTCATTGAGGTGAACTGGATTTTTACATTTATGTGAGCTGTATGTTTATTTGTATTCAAAAGAGTACAGGGATACGGAGATGCCACTATACATGACGTTTCTCTGTCTACAACACCTCCGCTGCCAGTAGTCACTACTTCTCCTGCTCTAGAAGAGCTCATATCCAAGAAGAACCTGGTGAAGAGCGCCATTAATCGATCCCAGACATCCTCTCATGCTCTGGAGAAATACATGCGCTCCATGACTGTCCACGACGTTCCTCTCGGCCAAATCGGCACCTTTCTTGAGAGCTACAACCTCCATGGAAGTAAACTCGACGAGGAACTGGCAGAATTGGAGAAGGAGGAAGCCAAACTCTACAAAGAGATTATAGCCTGAAAAGACTAGGATCGCAGAAGAACAGGCGAGCAAATCCAATGGTGGACTACTCGGAATGCAAGTCTCTATTGGTCTGTTTGCTGGAGACTGAAGGAGAGATCGAATTGGAGCTTGCTTATGGTGGGTGGAATCAGAACCTTATGCCGGAAGTTTTTGTTCATTTTCTTTATTCATAGCCGTGTCGTCCGCCAATTGGGAAGCGGTATACGACATCCGCGTCAATCTCGAGTCAAAGGACCATCCCCTAACACTGGTGTACAAGGCTGCGATCGCACAAAATACAGGCGAGGTATGTGCTTTGGGCTCTACTGTCGTCTATCGTAAACTCATTTTTTGGCAACAGGATTGGACTAACGTTCCTCTAACACTTGAGACTGCTACTCCCACTTACGGAGTTCAAATTCCTGCTCTCAAATCGCTTAGACTTTCGATCAAAACCCCGCCTCGTCATTATGGTGGGATCCCTACTATGATTATACCCCAGATGCCAGGAATGGCTCCTTATCCGCAACCTGTGATAGTCTCTAGATCACGCTCTAGATCACGCAGCAGAACCCCTCCAGTATACCATAGAAATAGAAGTCCAACACGCCATGGCCCACATCGGCGAAGAAGCAGAAGCAGTTCCCGCTCTTTCCGTCGAATGAGGGTGAGAGGTCGAAGTCCTGTTTATGTCCCTCCAGCACCTTCCAGAGCTCTTGGTACTCTTGGGCTTATTGCTACCTCAAAAGGTGACGGGAGGTTCAATCATTCCGTTTTCCAAGTCCCTGGACTCATCAGTGTACCATGCGATGGTATGGCACACAATGTTACTATTGTTGAACTGAACGAGGAGCTGGATACGAAGCTTTTGTGGTTTTCAGTTCCAAAACTTGATACCAGAGTTCATTTGAAGGTATGCTATCAAGTGCTGCTGACCAGATTATTCGCTAATGGGTCTGAATCTCCGCAGGCTAAAATAAAGAACGCCTCTGAATATGCGTTAATACCTGGAAAAGCCAGCGTCTACGTCGATGGGACCTTTATCGCTCGTACTGACGTTCCTGCTGCTGGTCCTGATGAGAGTTTCGATTGCAGCCTGGGGTGAGTCTCCGCTTCGTTGACAATGCTTTTCGCTCACTACGTGCATCACCTCAGCCTCGACTCGTCGATTACCGTAACATACCATCCGCTCTCCTCGAAAATTACCCACCGCACGCCTTTCACTGGATTTACCGGTATCAACAGTCTTAGTACGTTGGGTACTACCAAGACCACTTCTACCTTCTATTCCCAACGTATCACGGTACACAACACCAAGCGCATTAGTATCGAAGCATTAAAGCTCCTCGATCGGGTGCCGGTGAGCGAGGACGAGAAGATCGTTGTAAAAGTTGTGAAACCAGCAGAGCTGTCGTTTCAAACCTTAGTAAAGCCCAGAAGTCAGAATCAGGCTGTCAGCGTACCCTCTTCCCAGATGGCGACTGTCAAAGCGAAATCACCTTCAGGTCAAGGCTCGAAAAAACGCGATGGAAACGAGAAAACCGATGATACGACCTCGTTTACATCTTCGAAAGCTGATGCAAATTCTAGCGCAGGAATAGGGAAACGATTCTCGCTGAGCAAGCCGTTTGGAAGTTCTCGAAAATCGGCACAGTCGGAAAACAATACCACTGTAGCGGAAATTGAAGGATCTTCTCCGTCTCCGCCCGCTCAAGCTCAAGTTTCTAATAAACCTGCTACGACTGTGGCTCGGATTGTTGCTCAGTGGGATAACATGCGGAAGATGATATGAAATCTACTGCTGCAGCGCTAATGTTACGGATGAGAATTCGGATGCGATTTTAGTGCCCGAGGGAGGAGGGTCAGGGAAATGATGGCAAGATGAATTGGCTGTTGTATGACCTTCCGCCGCAGGGGATCGTTAATTTGCTCTTGGAATGGCAAGTGTCGGCGGCGTCGAATGTAGAAATATATGAACAAGAGGCTTGAGTAGCTATGAAAATATTTTGTCGTCCTTCTTCGCTTTGCGAATGCATCCAAGTACTATCCAAGTACATGATTACAGTACTTGCGATCTTCAGCTTAGCCTCATGTCAGCTCTACACGATTTCCGTCCTAATGGGGGACTTTCTGGTGTAACACTTCACATCGGTCGGAAGGAACATAATCGTATGTACACCTATTGTGCGCTCTATTGTACAACATCATATCGAGGATATATACTAATAAGATTTGAACCATAATTCCTCGTCTCCTACAATGGATCTAATTCTTTCAGACATTTATCCATACAGGGCTACCTACTTTTCCGCTCAAGGTGCGAATCCAGGGCCTCCGATCTTCATAGCCAGAACAGGGCAGGGCTTCATCGACAGGAAGGACATCACCATCGAGCATATAGGAGGCGAAGGATCGTCCAGAAGGGGGGGTTTCCAACGCTGGCGCTCCCTTCGCAGAAATCAATTTGCATTCCATCTTGTTTGGAGGGGATAATGTCACCATTAGAGGTCGCGAGGTGCAGATTTTGGACCATGGCTGGAAGTAAGTATTGAAGCTTTTGTCCAACTAAACGTCAATTTTAACCTGGTGTCCCGATAGATCAGTGAAATTTTCATCTGTAGACGGTCGGGTTTACAAATGGAAAGTTGACGACGGGAGGAATATGCATGTGAGTAGAATAATGTGAACTCTATCTTTAGGTCTCTCGATATGAGTCCTTGCCTGATACTAAACACTTTGTGCAGCTCGAGGTAGAAGGTCGGACAATTGCATTGTATGGCGGAGGCTCGAAGCACCTATTTTCAGTCAACGAGCCTGCTACCCTTCGGATATATCATGAAGGGCTCTCCATGGTGGAAGAAATTATTACGATGTTAGCATACGCTACAAAGCGCAGAGATGTTGCTCGTCGTCGTCATCATGCCATCATGCCCATCATGCAGGAGGAGCGGGTAGAGTATGCTAGATATTCATGGTATTGTTGCATTTGCACTCTTCCCACTGAGCCATTTGACTGTACTTAGTCTCCTGGAAGCAGAGTATTAAGTCGATCAATAAAATTGATGAATGAAACCTGGCAAAGCACGGAAAGTCATCGGGGTGAGAGAACCGCAAACCAGATGGTAATGGTGCAGGTGGATTATCGGAGACGATGTAGAGCCATCTGCTGATGGTTCTAAACGATTATCGAGTAGGCGAAGACGATGGAATAAGACGATGTCGTTGTGGAGATGATGTAGGCAGTCGGCGCGAACGGATTTTAGCAAAGAGGTGATGGATTCAGTTGAAAGGTCGGCTAAAGGAGGGAGGTGCGAAGTAGAACCAGGTAAATCACGAATTACCCAATCCAAATTCGATAACCAAGAGGGCTTGTTATGTTCTCGAAGAGCGCTGCTCGCTTGTAAGGCTGTGCACGCGAGATCGTGAGACGATAATTGGACGAGGTAAATAAGGTAACAGAGGGCGAGCTCTACACGGCGCACTCGCACAGGGAGCAGACCCAACCCTGCGTACAGAGGTGACATGATTGAATTATCCGTGTAGAATTGGGCGTAAAAATCGATGTTGGACAACCTGCAGGCGATCGAAGCAGGACCTGTCAACGCTAAGTGACACCTCACAACCACTAATGAGATGGTAGTCTATAAGTGTAGTTTAAAGCGTCCGAGAAACCTTTGGAGGCAGTCGCGAACGGTCAATAAAGCGTTCGCAGCGCCTACTGCCATGTTGCGTTTGACGTATAATGATGTGAAAAAATGTCGCGCGCAGTCGACTTGAAATGGACGCCTACGTACGGCCAGGTCTCCACAAGATCGAGAGGGGTGTTGCCAATAGTTGGTAGAGGAAGAAGAGGTGGCAGTTGACGAAGATCACTTAGATTTCTTCGCGTCCAATTTCAGGAAGTTGTCTCCACACCAGGCTTGTAATTCGTGAAGATGTCGTTGTAATCCGTCAGGCGAACGACAGATAATGGCGATATCGTCAGCATGTTCACGGTGAGAGATGGGTTTACCGCAGAGGTAAACGTCGCTGGGGTCATATTTGAGATCGAGGGAGGAAAAAAAAGATTCTAGAGCGTAGGAGATGCTGGGTCTCTCATCAGTGGCCAGACAACGTCTGGAAGCGAGCAGAAACGTCGCAGTGGTGAACAATCATATACCATATACGACATTTGGCAGTAAAGCTTTCGGAGCTAGTCAAAGTAAGGACTAGTAAGGACCAGTCATTCCGTAAGTCCGAAGTTTGTTCCAAAGTCGGTATAGGTTGGTCGAAGGGAAGGCATTGGATTATGGGTATGTACACAAATGCAACGTATAGAGTCTCGCCTTTGGACCGAGATTCTATTCTGCAGTTTGCAGAAATCCGCCACTTGGAAATGCTATTTCCACCATTGAACCCGACGTCTCATTTACATATTCCGTTCCTTTTTCGATATGCTGCAGGTTCGATGAGTGGCGAGAATTCAATGGCATATTCAATGTTCAGCGATGGACTTCTGTGCAAATTATTCCTTCAAGTTTGAAAAATGGATGAAAAGTGCAGAACCGAAAGCAGGATTCACCATTTTGGCGGAAATTTAATAACAATAAAGGAACCGATACTAAGAAATGAGGCAATGGAGGTTGAGAAAAGAGCCAGACAACATGACAGTCGAGAAGAAAGACGCTGGGATTTCAAGTTTCCAACCACCATGACCAGCCATGCAAGCCGCTGTCGCTGCAACCCTTCAGACAATCTGATAGCTTTCGAAACGAAACTGTTCTGTTGAAAGCTCACGTATGGTCTCGCTATTCTCCATTTTCAGTCAAAACACACCGTCACCATCAAGTGTAAAGCCGCTATAGATAGTACCAAGTTTATGATGGTATCTTGGTTTCTAATACTGGCTTTTCTTGGATTGGTGAGATATTTCTCTATTCATTCAAGTGGCGCGTTCCGAACTCTACCAGTTCTCTATCAGGGCCTCTTTTCGACGTGCCAATCTCCGCTAAAGGTGATCATATCTAGATTAAACAATTTCTGTAGCATTTTGTGTCTTGCCATCCTATGACCAAAAGGTAATTCGGAGGCTTCACGAGGCAAATACATATGTACGTTCACTATGCTTCATTGACATCAGCTCCACTGGTCTACGCGCGGAACGCTATTTCGGACAAGGATGGTCACGTGAACCCAAAGGAAATCTCAGAAAAGTTGAAACCCAAAAAAATCCCCGTGCGCTCCTTTTTTTTCTTGTGCGTATTAGAATCTCATAATCTACGTTACCTGCGCTCAGCTTTGATGACGCGCTATGTCTCACAAGGTACCCAGAATAGCGTAAATTCGTTTCAAAAATTTCGGTTCAGCGCTAGCTTCTTGTCCGCCTGGCGCGCTCGAGTACGCCAGTCGGACAAGGAGTAAGCTAGTCAGACAAGGAGTACACTAGTCGGACAAGGAGTAAGCTAGTCGGACAAGACATACACTAGTCGGACAAGGAGTACGCTATTTCGGACTTCAGTAGGAGATTCCGGGACCTTAGTCGCACCGCTGAGTGGTATAAAAGCTTTGGGATCGACTTGGTAATTGACAACAGCCAGTCTTTCCTATCTGAACTACTAGCCACCACCCAAGTTTCACTTATCCCAACGATGTTCTTTGCTCGTTTCTTTGCAGTATTCTTCCTTGTTGCCTTCTTTGGCTTCGTCGCCTCTGTACCCTCCTCTAACGCTGTGGTGCAGAAGAGGCAGGATGCCGCTGACATCATGACCACTCTCACCAAATTGCAGAGCTCAATAGAGGCGACCTCGGCTAAGATCAGTGAGTTCTTCTGGGTGTTGCTTTCGTAGGGCTCTACTAACACCTTTCATGTTCTAGCCTCCCACGGACAAGCCGGAACTGCTACTGAGGCGAACGTTACTCCTCTCGTCGATGAGTACGTCGATGCTTTTAGAACTGCATCCTCTTCGTTGGCCTCCCTCGAAACTTCGAGCCAAAGCGCCGGTGACATTGTTACAATCATCATTGCCATTCTCAAAGTGCGTATTGGTGCAATATTTCCATGAATTTATAGCTGATGTCAAGTCGTAACGTAGGCCATTGTCGCCGCTCTTGAATCAGTCCTTGAGGACCTTGGCAGTGCGATCCCTGGCGCTTCCATTCTCGCCGATGCTATCAATGAGCTTTTGAAGGAAGTGGGTACTTTGCTGCCGGGCGTGTTGAGTCTTATTGCTAGCTTGTATGTGTCGTCTTTCATTGAACGTTTGATGTGTTGCTCATGGTCTTACAGGCTTAGCAAGGTCGCTGGTTTGCTCCAATGCCTCGCCAATTTGGGTCTTAGTTCCTCCGTGTCCTCTGTTGGATTGTAATTACCAACGCCCCTTCGAATGGACTATTTTGATGCCCGCCTGCTATAATTCTCACCAGATATACGAATCTCAAGGATTCTTGGAGACCTTACCTATTTTTTGTGTAGTACTTTACTGTGCGCTGGTAAAGCAAGCCGATTTGAAGCAATTTCTTTTCGCATCCTTATGTCAGAACTACAATACTCTCAGAGCCTAAATGAGTGCTCCTTGCTTCAGCCTGTCCTGTCATACAACACCAGATTGTCCGCCATCGTTGAATGACTTCATTTGAGAGTCAAATGCCCTGCATATGCTGAGACCATCTTGGGAGTTTGAATGAACCATTTTCATCTTGGAGATGCTGGTTCCTCCTCAGAAATGACTTCCGGCGTTACATATGTTTGCTACCGAGTTCGGAGTGACAGGCAAGTGTTGGAACAGGTATAGGTAGATTTTACATGCCAATTTGTATCAAGTAGATGAAAGCATTAACATCAGGAAACACTCAAATGATCCGTATCGCGCACCCAGTTGTGCGTAGCGTCCGTAGCGTCCATATCGTTATGTCATCAGTCCATGCACTACTCTACAGCTATGTACACTCCATAGTCTCAAGGTAGATAGTCTGTACACTACGGATGGTACTTACTATATGACCCTAATACTGATCCTCTAGACCGCATGTATATTAAGAAGATCAGTATGGTAATCTAATGTTGGGAAGCGCGAGAACGATGAGTTACTGCAAAAGTTCTTGCGCTTCCATGGAGAATATACAAGCTGAATACTTTTGTTGTCAAAGAATTGAACATAATAGATTGGATACTACTGTACTAGTTATACGCCGCCAACTCGTTACTCAACTTGAAATAATCACGGTATTTGCGGAGTCGTTCCTCCGTTTGATGCGAAGACTCGATTACAGCATCACGTTCTGATAGTGCAGTGTCGCGTTCAGAGATTGCACTATCCCGTTCTTTGCGAGCATGATCTAGCTTCCCAAGGGCCTTGTCACGCTGTACAAGTGCATTGTCAACCTTGTTCTCCAGAATCTGAATATCTATAGATTTCCTCTCGAGATCAAGCTCCCTCTGTTTCCGCTTTATCTCTTTATGCTCCAGTTCCAACTCTAAACTCCGAACTTTCGAAAGTAAACGTTGCTCAAATCCAGACAGTTCTTCATATGGTCGAGATGCTAAGTACTCAATCAGTACTCGCATTTATGGGCATAGTTAGCCTAAGACTCACTGTGAACAGGGGGAGGGAATATCTTGAGATCTTGCGTTGGCTGAGAGTCGGTGTCACTGGGAAGGTATGAGTTGTCTTCAGAGGAATTCCTGTTAAGACAGTGTCAACAATGGTGTCAACAAAGCATTGGTAGGTAAGGATGAGGAACGCACAATGATTCATTTTCCTTTTCGGCACCTGTATTGGCATTGTGAGTCTGTGTCTCAGTTTGCTTGGCAATACTTCTAATGACAGTGTTACTAGACATTGAACGGTAGGAAATTAGGACACGTACTTTGCACCAGTCACTAATTTATGGTATCCAGCTGTTCGAAATATAGGCAAGGGAGAGCTTCTTAACCATTAGGTTAACAATGATTACGGTTAACGGAGAGACTCACAAAGGTGATTGTTTAATAAGCACAAATTTTTTTGAACTTGAGGCTGGACTGGATTCATTTTTGTGTTTCATGGAAGTTGAGGGAGGAGATGAGAGGGTGGAAGTTTGGTTGCTATGTAACATACCCAAGGGATGACTCGGAGCTCAAGACTGTACTCAATGCCGGAGAAACTTGAATTATAATATGGGTTCATTCCGATGGCGCAAATGTACAAAGTCTACAGGCCTAAGATATGGATTGAGGAGGAAGGATTTACATTTATCAAGGATGCTCTCGCTGGTCCAAGATCTATTGGTACATTTGCCTGAAAATGGTACCAGATGACAGCTTCGTGAGATGTAAGTTACTGGAATAATGGAAGACACCCGAATGTGATTCCTCTCGGAGTGTTCGACTCGATACATAAGTGTATCCTTGTCTACTTTCCGAAGAGGTGTGAACCAGTCGACGTAAGCCAATGGATGAGGGAATGTGCCGAGTTCTGCAGGAAGGTTGAAAATTGCTCGTACCCGAGCAACATGAAGTCCTAAAAATGCAAATGAGGGGCAAGCCTATCATAAAAGAACAAGTACGTACCATTGGGCCCAAGTCCATCCAAAGGTATAGAATGACCTTTTGGGAGTTCCTTCCAAGCCAGAACAGTATCGAATTGGGCAGGGCAGTACTTCCATTGCTTCTTCCCAGAAGTTAGAGGTGGGCACGAATACATACTCGAGTATATTCGTTATTCGTGGTACGAATATTTGTCACCTCAAATCCACTATTTATACTCGAGTATATACTCGAATATTTGTACAGACATATATTCGCGAATAGATATTCGTGAATAACGAGTATTTTAGGACAAATACTCGAGTATACTTGTGATTAATTAACAACATTACAAATAAAGTAAATATAGGCTCGAACATGTAAGTAATAATGTTGAAGTACTATATTAGTGTTTAATAATAATATAAATACAGTCTGTATACATTTCCGAGTACTATTACATGACACAAAATTGTGGCGGTACTGAGAATTGAACTCTGCTGGTCAGCTATCACAGGAAGGCCTGACCTTAATCCAGAGTCGGCGCCCATAACCACTAAGCCACACAGATTTTATTACAGTTACATGTCAATAACATTATATACATATTCAAACATAGCCGAATTAAGTTATATATTGAATTTTTGCTTAAGTAATGAATACCTCACATGCTCGTGCTAACAAGCACGTGATATCGGCGAATATTCGCGAATATTCATGAATAAAGTACCACGAATATTTGTGACATCAAAGTGGCTATTTATACTCGAGTAAGTACTCGTGTAACGAATATATTCGTCACTCGTGACTCATTATTCGCGAGTAACGAATGGCTAAATATTCATGAATACTCATGAATATTCACTATTCGTGCCCATCTCTACCAGAAGTGACTGCAGCTTGAGCAGCGGTAGCGTGGATAATGTCAGTAGCCGGTGAGCCCAAGATTTCTGGCATAGGTGGAATCGTTATGTGAACCAGTTTATACAAATCATATTTTGCTGGTGCGGCATCCCAGTAGTCTGGCTTGAGGAGATCATGATCTTTGAGAAAACGTTCCATTGCATAAACAAATGTTGAGCAGCCATATTCTGAATCCAAAGTTGCGAGATTGATGTTGGAATGAGGAGGGTGTTTAGCCACGAGACACGTGGATTCACCATATAGTAGTTCCTCAGAGTCGGAGTTAGTCTGAGTTGATTCAATCTCATCCTCTTCTTCTTCATCGTCCCCTTCCTCATCCATAGTAGGCTTCTGTAACCAATCCAATCCATCTCCTGCCAACATCCAATCCAGAAAGCGAGTGAACCACAAGACTTTTTCCCTCCAATCCAACCACTTTGTCATCTGCTTCAGATAGCCCTTCTTGCTGGATGCGCGATAGGCTAGCTTCGCAAAGTCGATATGCAAACATTCCGACCACTCTGAATTGAAATTTGTAGCAGAACCATGGGAGCGTATCATTGGTGTGTAATGATTCATTGAATGAACTTTAGGGATGTTAAAGTGTTCACGTATCCCCGGTTCAACGAATGCTGCTTCCTTGTGATCATGGAAAGTTTTCAGCGCGGCATTCATCTTCTCAAGGCTGTCATCCATATGAAGATCAAAATGGGCATACTGAATAAAATCCAAAACCGCACACATGCAGATGACAACGTCAGATGTCGCTGTTCCAGCAAGTACTCCAAGAAACACCTTCTCCATGTTCCTGTACTCATTCCTGGTCCATTGCGAGACTAGCGATATCCCTTTTTTGAAGTGCCGCAAGGTATGATGTTGTAGCATAGATTGGAAACGTGTATTGATTTCCTTCTCCGAATCCTTCAAGTTTCCCAGGATGGCTTCAATTGACCACTTGACAATGTGGTCTTTGAATACACCCTTGTGTAGCTGGTGCAGAATATTGGGAGTGAAGCAATGGAATATATTGCAAAGAGGTAAGTTCTTCCAAAAGGGATTAATGTTGCATAGTCCTAATTTTTCTGAAGCTTTGGAGTCTCCTCTCGCAGCCTTCTGGAACGCGTCAATCGATTTATCGGGATCTCGAAGGATGGAGTGCAGAGGATCACCAAGCTGCTTTCTGCTGACGTCGCATTTTGGACACCTCCTCTCCCGACAGCCAGCTACAAGGCACTGTTCAAGACTCTCAAACAAAAGAACTGCATAAATTGCAATGGGAGTTGAGAAAAATGCAGAAAGAAAATCAAAAGCAACAGCAGGAGCTGGAGGATGCAAGCGGTATGTGCATTTTGAACTATAGCTATTCTCCTTCCAATCTTTATTTTTTAGCACAGGAGAAAGAGCTTCAATGTCACCAGAGTGTCTACACACAGCAATATTATGAAAACCGTGGGCGCCTCCCCCCCAAAAGTGAGGATGAGGTTGATTACGAGGACAATGATGAGCTTTTCAACCCCAAGCCAAGGCCCCACTTGGTCGCTGACTTTGATCAAGACTTGGACAACGAATCTGGGAGTCCAATTAGGATGTTTTTCCCTACAGCCGTATGCTTTCTTTTTTTACATATCCACTGACACTAACTTTTTTTCAGCTCCGCAATGTCAGTGTCCGAACCCAGTCACCCCCCAGAACTGTGCGCAAATCTGCCAGCAAGGCACCTGTTGCTAAGCTGGGCAATCTGCCAACACCACCAAGTACTCAGCAATCATCTGTCAGGGATATAGAAAAATTACCCGCCACACAACAGACACCTGCTACTACCACTCCTGAGGCCCCTGAGCTCCCTCAACAATCACATGAGGCAGGCCTGGAGGAACAGCTCCAACTCCGTCAACTGGAGCTCATACCCAGTGAGTCAGGTAAGCTGCTTCGAGACTACCATGGCAAGTCAAAAAAACTCCTCCGGCGAGCCATACAAACATATGAAGCGACTGTGCTAGCGGCATGTCTTTGTCCAGACAGCGAGCTACAGTCCAGCTGGGTGAATGGAATCTGGGCCGAGGAAATGGCTGCACTTCCTGAGGACGAAGCAGAATATGAGCTGATGGATGAGGTTTGTAAGATAGTGAGTGCAGATATATGTTTTGGCTCTATACTTACTGATACAGCCTTAGCTCTCTCATAGGGAAACTTGTGTCTGAGGAAGCTCTTGGGATCGTCTGGTTCCCATTATGGCGTCAATCTATCCATTCAAGCAAGGTTTGGGTGCTTGTATCGAAAAATATAACAAGAAGCTTCACTCAACCCTCACCTTGAATTTTGGGTTCTATTATCTAGTACGTTTGTTTTAACACAAGTATCTTGTTTCATGCAATTTGTAGGACCCCGAGGCTCGCACAGGATACATGCAAACTGATATCATTGTCAAAGCAGTTTGTCATCTTCTTTTCTATTCAAAGAATACATATGGCACCCAATCCACTCAACTCTTCAATCCCATACCACAATATTTTATTGCCACTGTTTTTACTATGGTGGAGTGCTTTTATCCGAGTGACCAAAGAACATAGATTGTCTGATTTTTACTTTTCAGGTTGAGTATTATCTGGATCAGTGGTCAACTGGTTCATGCAAGCCTAAGAACTTGGATGAGGATGTTTTGGCACCTATCTGGGTCAAGCATATGAGCCAGGTCAAGGAGTGGGAAGAAATAAATCCTGATAAAACTCTAGCTCTTTGACAATGATGGTACAAGAAAGGAAAGCAAGTCTGGGTTTTTTTCCAACATGATATTCACCTGAATCCAATCTTTGACAGAGAATACGCAGGAATTGGGCTGGAATGGTTGGAGAAGCCAGTGAAGATGTCCAAGGAGGACCAAAAACGCGCCACAGAAGAGCTTTGTGACTTACGCATACCCGAAAGTGATGACGAGAATGAAGGTTCCGAGGATGAGTCTGATCGTGAGACTGACATGTCCAGTCCCAACGCCAGTGCTTTAGAATTGGACACCAATGACAATGGAACGGAAGGCCAGGGTATAGCGTGCGACAATGCACATGGACCAGGCTCTAATGGGCTTGAGCTCGAAAAAGGTGATAACCTGGTTGAGCAGAATATGGGTGATGTCGATGTTGTCCCCGCCAATAGCGACTCGGGTAATCTCTGTTTTTGGATTCAAAGATTATCAGCTTATGATTTACATTGGCAGGTTCATTGACAACAGGAGATACACCTGGTAATTCCTTTTTTACTTCAGGTTTCTATGCGCTTATCCTCTACATTGGCAGGTTCATCAGCAGCTGTAGTGGAGGAGAATGTTCAGGCAGTGCCAAAGCGTAAGACAAGGAAGTGAAAGGCAGGAGAGCAGGATGCAATCCTTGAGTCAGATGTAGATGCAGAGGTGCAGAAGGCTTTGAAGAAGACAAAGAAGCAAGCCACACAAGTGTGAGGGATACGAGTCGTAATTAAAATTCTACTACCTTAATGTTCAACTCTTAATATTGTATTCTTGCCTGTCTATTGTTGGTGGAATGAGCTATCAGATCAATGACAAAAGCAGCCGTAAATGGAAAATGCATGTGCGTATGAAATGCTACGATGGATACACATAGCCGTATTGACCAAGACAGTATCAATCCAGACAATCATGTTGGCCAATACATAGTTCTATAAAGGTGTATTGGAGTGTATTGTAGTTGTACAGACTGGTTGCTCAAGGTGTGCAGAGTGCAATGCGACTGCACGGACATACCTGTCACCTGTCCGCATGCTACTGGAGTGCTACCAGAGTATCTGTACATGGGGGGATGTCTACTTGGCTACTAGCGCTCTGGATAGTCCTTACCGCTATGTACACGCTCCGGTTTTTCCTGATGAAGGGATATTGTAGACTTTGACCGTACGCATAAGCCAGTAAGTATAAGTACCAAGCCATGCACTCCCCCACTCTACGCAGTGTATGTATCGTCTGTGTGTGTTTGTATAGCTGCAGGTAATGGTTTTGTGAAACAGGAAGAATGTTCATGCTATCGGATTTTCGGCTGTTTGCACTTAAGTATTTGCAACAATGATGGTGGAAGAGCCCTTGGCAAAAAAATGGAACATATGTATATTCGTGTGAACTACAAGTACACATTGTTCATAAATAACCGTTCACATAGAGTAATACATCCAGCGAAAATTAAGGCTACCCCGTCAGTTACTAGCTTCTTCCACGTCTGAAATCTTACGGAATGGAGCTTGGGATTCTATTTGAACTCTGGAAATGTTCTGGGAATCAGTTTTGAATTGTTCAATGTCGAATTTAAGTCTCCAAAACGTTTCCAGGCATGTGGCTAAAAATAAGCCTTGATATAATTTGCGATATGACGCTTTGGCCGACGCCACGATCGATCTGACAGAAGTAAAGTATCGATCTTTTCAACGGCCTTCTTACTCTCCCCATTATCATGGTTTACGAGCCCTCTGATTTTTTCGATTATCAAGCCCTACTTCTTCAGTATGAAGGAAAATTAATTAAGTATTTCGAATCCTGGATTCGGGACTGACCAAACGGAAAGCACTTTGCATAGCTCGAGGATAGTTGCATTACACGCGAAGCACCTGTTTTCAGTCAATGAGCCTGCTAACCTTCGTATATATTGTGGAAGAAATTATTACGATGTTGGCATACACTACAAAGTGCAGAGACGTTGCTCGCAAGTTGCTCGTCATCGTCGTCGTGCTCATCATACCAGTAAGCTCAGGCTGTAGGAGGAGCGAGTGCGGTGTGCTAAATATTCTGCATTTGCTTATGGTATTGTTGCATTCGCATTCTTCCCACTTAGCCATTCACTAGCCATTTGACTGGAATACGATTGCCGATAAGTATACTAGGTCTGTACTACTTGTCGAATACTTGTAATATCAATATACGGTTAATTTTAATAGGGCATTCAACGGAGGAAGTAGTAGTACCCTGCAGCTTCTTTCGTACGTAGACCCTCAAGCACTTAAATTGACTTAATCGTGGTATGTGAGAATTAGAAGAGCCAATCGTCACACCGCGTGCAGCTGACCACTATTCTGTCACGCGCCATCTACCTATTTCTATCCCTAGGATGCAGCTGACCTTTGACATCATATTACGCAGCGAGGAACAAAAATGGCCCTTCTCTCATCCAACATCATTCTCCACAACTTATCACCATCTTCAAGTCCAAGCTCTCGAAAATGACAAGCACACCGGTACCCAACACATTCAGTTCTCCCAGAAACCTATTCACTCCAGCAGAACATCCAGTTGATGCTACGGAACTGGGCACATTTATCGATTCTCATCTATCACCATCAGTAGCAAATGAGTTAATCGCCACAGCGCAAGCCCTTGTGGGCTCTCCTCGTGGTAGAGGCATCTATGCCACCGATGAATCTCCAGAAGCTATCGAAGCTGTGTTTCGGGCCGCCGAAGAGCAGGGTCAGACTTGCAGTGACTCTGAAAAGCTCCAAAGGCGGAAGATATGGAGAAAGGATGCTTATGAGGTTCTATCAAGTGGTACGCTCAATCGTACTATATTCATGAAACAGTATAGTAATACCTTGTATTTCAGAATTTGTTTCCGGTGTTATTTTATACCCCGAAACCCTCCTCGATTTTAACTTGGGTCAAACCCTCACCAATAAAGGTATCATCGTAGGGGTTCGGGCCAACGGAGAGCTCGCACCATTGCCTGCCTCTCCTTTTGAATTCATCGTTCAAGGACTTGATGACCTCTTACCAAAACTCCAGGCAGCGCGTGCAGCCGGTGCTCGGTTCTCCAAATGGCGTGCACCAATCACCTGCACAAGCCCTGCTCTAGAGCTTCCGTCTAAGGTTGCGCTTGACATTCAGGCAGAAACTCTAGCCATGTTCGCTTCGATTAGCCAACAAGCAGGCTTAGTCCCTGTTGTTGAGCCTGACGTTGAATTCTCGGCCGACGCAGATCTTGCACGAAGTGTCGAAGTGCACGAAAAAATCATCGGAATGATTTATGCTCGATGCAGAGATCATGGTGTTTTGCTCGAAGGTGGGCAATCTTGCAAATAAACTGTTCAAGTTTGTGAATTTGTTCCAGGTAGCATTATAAAGCCTTCTTTCCCTCAGCCCGGCCTCAAGCATCCTAGCCGGGAGAGCACCACAGCAAAGGATATCGCACTTGCTACAGCTACAGTCATCTCCAGATCTGTACCTTCTGCTGTCGCAGGTGTCGTTTTTCTTTCCGGTAACGTCTTCTTGATAACGTTTCTTTGGAAGACTGATGATTTATCGTATATGCAGGAGGTCTGCCTAGTTCCGTTGCCTTATCTTATCTATCTGCTGTGAACGCCCTTGTCAACGCTTCATCTGCACCATCGCCGTTCGCCAGGCTTCCCCCATTAACCTTCTCATATGGGCGGGCACTTCAAGGTGAAGCCATCAAACATTGGGCCCGAGGGGAAAAAGATCTAATGAAAGCTACGCTGGAAGAGGCATGCAAAGCGTGCTGTAAGGCTGCGCGTGGGGAATGAACCAATTTGCTGTTACCATGTATGTACTTTTACTGACCCGCTTGTGCTAAAGAGTGTATTCCTGTAGTTGACGAGTAAATATTACAATAAATTTGACCCCATTATATCCCATCCAAATTCCAAGAAATGTAAGACAAGAATATATAAATACAACTAGTAGTGAACGAGTGAGTGAGAGAGTACATGTACATGTGAGAGGTGAGAGGATATGATCTATTCCCAGATTATGATGCAACAAAACAAGGAGGTGAATGACTATGGGTGTTAAACGTCGCTGCGATTCAAAGTGGGCATATTACTCGCAGTCTGGAGCTGATCACTTTGCTTGGCTTTGACCTGGGTCATTTTTCATTATGCGCGACAAAGATGCTTGCAAAATACATAACTGGCGCAGAGGAGATTTGCACTCATTCTGGTAGGCGAACCATGTCAAGGTCGATAAAGCTATTATCTGGGTTTGAGGTGTCAGTACGCGCCAGATGGAGCTGTTGCCAGTTGAAACTAAATGCAGAAGAAAGGTATTAGTGATCAGATAAAATATCTAGATGCCTCTGTCCCAAACCGAGCACTTACACCGCAAGTACAGAGTTTGCGTACATTGCGTAAAGGGATATATATATAGGTTAACTTCTCGTAGATTAAGAGTCAAAGGAGCAATACTAATATTTGGCTTTTACGAAATATATTTCCATAAAGACGAGATTGTCCATGCACAACCACTATAAAAAAAATTCATTAGTGATATTCATAATGCTCAGTTAAAGAGTACCTACGCAGAGCATGGAGGGAATCGTGGCAAAGCTGCAAGTTCGTGAGCGCGAAAATCAACAGTGGGACTATTCGAAGGACATACATCATTATCGCTCCGTTTTGTAATGTGTTCAAGATGAGAGTGTCTATCACAACAGTGAGGCTGCAATTTGAAGCGTGAGTTGAGTTCGTATGGCTGATCAGTTATCCACACACCTTAGAGACTGTGCTCGACGCTGTTATGAAGACGTCTACCGAAGATGAAAGGGCAAGCCCAAGGAAGAGTCACTAGAAGAATCGTTGAGCATAGATATTTTGATGTTTAAGGCAGAACAGACCGGAAATGTTCTTTGTAGTCTGGAAAGGTCTTCATGTCTGTCATTTCGGCTCCGGTCGTAAAGCAGTTTATTGAATCCAGTTTCAGCTGAAAGGACCGTCCACCACATGCGCAGACTGGAGACAGCCATGTTAGGCATCCGTCAAAAAACATCGAAGGCAATCGCAGAATAGCGAGGATAGCCTATTGACTCTTGGGCACGAGGAAATGAGGGCGCAAGGTGAATGAGAGTGAAAAAACTGACAATGGGCAGGACTAGCCAGTAGTTTCGATTGCTAACCACGGGTTTTAAACGTTACTCTGCCAGTTTAAGATAGGTACACGGGGAAAACCTACGTTTGAATATCCTCCATGCGAAGAAGGCATGAATAATAATTGTGATAAGTGCCTAAGGATACTTCGAACGACCAGAAAATCATTACCGTTATCACTACGGAAAGCTAATAGATGATAGGAACGTGTATGGTGAGTGCTGGATGCTTTCTTTCTGGAGAATCGACGCACAACGATATATCTAGAAGTGCCAATTAGGATCAAGAGCCAAATAAGCAGAGTAAAACCCACACAGGAACGATGGCTGAGGCAGATTCATCTCCAAACATTTCGATAAACCAATTCCATAGACATTCCATATTAATACTGAGTGTGTAACGTCGAGGAGCCTTTTCGACCATGAACAAAGAGCTTAGGAAAAGATTGGACAGGAGACATGAATTGACCAACTGGACTGGCTGAGATTTTTGACCAGGTCAATATTATCTGCAATCCAATTTCAGTACCAAAAAAAAGAAATTCCAGGAGGGTAAGATGATAATCAAGGCAGCAGCTACCTCGAATTGGCTTGGAATTCGAATCTGAGACAAGGATGACACAGCTCCCTATTTTCATATGTAGCATGATTCCTCTGAATAGATTTAGAGACCACCAAGCGCAAGTCGACCGCCGCCGAGCATCGCATGTTATTACCAAGGTAGAATGCTGAAAGTAATCCAATTGCATAAGCACTTGCGCAAGACGGAAGGAAGAGGAGATGGCGCTTGTTTGAAGATATGAGACCTTGTTTAAAGTGAGAGAAAGAGTGTTGCGAATTCAATATTGATTGCATAAAAGCAAAGACAGTACTAGATTACATCGAATGGTGAACCCGAGAGATATCCCATAAAGAAGTACCGTTCATCGATGAGACGCACTTTCTAACGCATTTCCGCTACGGTGCCAGTAACTCGACCTTCCAGGAAGGATTTTCCATCGGCGATCCTTCCTCTCTGAGATACCGAACTCGGTCATGCAGTCGAGAGGGCTTTCCGCACCAAAACTTCGACTTCACTATAGATATGGTTTGATTCAAGAGTAGTATGAGACAGAGCCACACTACGGACCTCGGAATGACTCTCCATCCACCCCAGAAATCTGGCATAGGAATGTCTACACCAGAACCGTTTGAGGAAGCAAAGCGCTCCTCGAGTTTCTTTAATCGATCCTGTACCTCTCCCTCTGCTACAACCGAACTTTGTTTGCTCGCCCAAGCTCCCAATTGGCTCCCTACCGGTCTACTTCTGAAATACGCCTCGCTCTCTTCTCGACTAATTTTCTCTACCTTTCCCATGACACGAACTGATTTGTGTATCTCCCGCCAGTAAAACACGATAGCGGCGTAGGGATTCTGAATAAGCTCCTGGCGACTTTCGAGATGTGTAATTAGTGAAAAAGACGAATCCACGTTCATCTAATTCTTTGAACAGAACCATTCTAGCGGAGGGAATTCCAGATGGGGTAGCAGTAGACAATGAGATGGCTTCCGGCTCCTTTACGATACCATCTTCGACTACCTGCTTGAACCATATACGGAATTGATCTATGGGAGATGGTGAGACAGTCGAAGGGGTAAGAGAATCAGAAGTCTGATATTGCCGATGAGGAAGCACTTGGATTTTTTCTGGGCTGGGTTGAGCAATGATTACATCCATCGCGAAAGATCGAAAGAACGGCGAACGTAAAGTCGAAAGAGTGCGAAGCATTGGGCGCTTAGTTGGCGTCCAACTTCTAAGTTTGGGCGCTTAGCTTCATTGGTTTCAAACTCATTCTCAATATTCACCCCAATGCCCAGGATATTGAAAGACTTACTATTGTACTGGATTATTTCGATCTGCAGCTGACTGCGGGAAGGGAGAAACTCCAAACCACCAGGAGAGGGAGCGATCTTAGGAGGATCGAGTGAATTCTGCAGTTTCTCTGTGATGTTGCTGGTGCAGTGTATAATCTATCTCAATTCGAACACGGAATCGTATCGTATCAAATCTATGGTGAGTGAATAGGTCGTTCGCCTCGCTTCTCAGTGACATATTTTGTCAGGTCGGCGTGATATCGTATGTCTCACGTCCAATCTATTTCCTTACCTTGTTCTCATTGGCACCAAGCCTTCTCGATCTCCTACACTCGATTCTCGTGTGGAAAGGCCTATGGGATTGGTTTATCAAGATGTTCGGAGACGACAGTGCTTCGACCATCATCCCAATGTGTTTTGCGTCTTCTGTCTTTATAATCCTAGCGCTGTGGTGCTTTTAGATCTATCGCCGTAGGTGGATTATTCCTGGGAAGAAAGCTATTAGTACTCACAACACGCCTGTCAGCTCTGTCGACGGATATCTACGGTTATCGCTCATAGCTTCTTCGCTTGGAGAATATTCCGACGCGAGTTGTCTCTGTTTGCTCCCTCAAACAATGTCAGACTAATGGTTTAAATTCCAGTTAGCAAGCAAAACTACTGCCTAGTCTTATCCATTGTCAGTTTATTCAGTCTAATCTACCTTGCGCTTTCATTTTCTCATACCCTCCAAAATAGGTAATCCCTGCTATTCTACGATTAAGTACGTCTCATCTTGGTTGAATGTCGTTTGTACCCCAACATAATTCTCTCCAGTCTGCGCATGTGGTAGGCGATCCTTTCTACTATATTTAGACTTGGATTCCTGAGACTTTAAGTACTTGCAGTGACTGGAGCCGAAATGATAGACCTGAAAACTTTTCCGGATTTCAAAGCGCGTTCCAGGTCTGTTCTACCTTATACGCCACAATATTTATGCTCAACGATCCATCATCTAGTCGCTTTTCTCTCTTGGGCTTGCCCTGTCATCTACGGTCGACGTCCTGATAACGGCGATGATGATGCTAACTTTGAGACAGAGTCGGGCAAAGTCCATAAGGTTTGTTGATAACTCAACAGTCAAACGAGCTCAACTCATCGCTATTTGCAGCCTCACTGTCGTGATAGACTCTCTCATCATATACACCCTGGAAAACGGAGCGATAACAACGTATGTCCCTCCAAACCATCTTGCCAGTTATGTGTACATGAAATAAAACCTTGCAGTCTTGGCACAATTCTTTCCATGTCCTTTGTGGGTAGTCAACTTTTATTTAAGTGGATATACTTTGACCTTTATATACTAGTGACTGAGTATGCAAACCTCGTCTTTCTGGGACTTTATTTCATTATTAGTCCTATTTCACCCCCCTAACAAATCGGCCTACTAACCCTTATCTTTGCGCAGTATACGCAAACACTGTACTAGCGGTGTAAGTTTTTGTCCTAATCTCTTGCCAAGCACCCCATGCGCGTGATCCCAGCTCAAAGTCGGATATCAATGTTATCGACCTGGACGTGGTTCGTATACCAGGAGTGAATAAAGACCAAACGAGTCCCACCACACCTGTTATGACCCGGCCACCCTCTACATATGCAAGCAACAACGGCGACAATCTCTTACAACCACGAAAGCTGTTCCAGGTTAATGTGGAAAGAAGTGTTGAGCTCCAAACAGATTATGATACATCCAAGCTTCAAGCCGATTATGATACGTCGAAATGGTAGCGACCGCGAGTCTAGTCAATACTCAATAATATGACGCTGATGGAGGCTGATGGTGACGTGCATTCGTTAATTTTGCGTATCCTAGTTACTCCGCTGACGCCGTCACGTTTATTAAAACCGTTTAACTCTTCAAGATTCTCTCATGCTCATATGAGCTCAAGCTTTTGTTGAGCTCAAGAGATGCTTACACTAAAGCTGGGGACTGAATCTGAGCCGTCAATCGCGTGAGCTTCATATTCAGGACTCCTGGTCGCAGTTGCTGAACTGTGTGCAATTTTTCAGGTTCTACTTGGGTGGCACTTGGATGAATCTATTTCTCTTCGTGCTCGAATTGCTTGTCGGCTCATACTACTTCTTCAATGGCCCTGGAAAGAAATCCAAGGTTTTAATGGCTCTGTCGCTTTTGTGTGACACTGTTGGAACTATTTGCGGCTGTTGGATCGCCTGGATGGTAAGTCTTCCGCTATATGCAGATTTCTAGTTGCTGATCACTTTATCAATACCCATAGTCGTTGTTAAACGGTGAGTTTTGTGTTGTTAAATTACTCACACTCTTTCTGAACCGAACCGCACGCAGCCTTGGAACAAGACGCAGTATTGGCGGTGAAAACTAATTGGACACCTTATATGATCCTCTCATTAATGACAGCGGCGTCAGCTCTTTTTGAACAGTCATATTTTGCATTTCGTCTTTGGAAGATGTGAGTGCTGCATCCGTATACATGATGACGCCATTTTCCTAACACTATCGTCTACAGCGATCGCAGTACAACGTTAGCCCTATTTCTAACCATACCGATATTGGCTTCAGTTGGTGTCTCTTCATGCACTTGTTTGAATAGGCGCATTTATGACACTCACAGTTCATATGCCTCCTTGTAGCAGCATCACTGGCCCTACAGCTAGGCCCCGAAGTCGACCAAGAAAGGTCAGCCAACTTAGATATGTGAGCCGCTAGTAAATGATTTTGCTATGCTACCTACTGAGAATCCCCACAGTGCTGCTATTTTGCTTCTTGCTATCACCGACGTGTTAATCTCAGTTTTCATGGTGTACAAGTTACGCTCCATTGATTCTCCCAAACATCCAAGATTCAGCAAAAGGTGTATACTCTGTCGTTGTTTTTGTGCGCTGACTTACAACTTTCTTGGTAGTTTTGTCCTCAAGGGCTTGGCATATGCTGTTTCTTGCGGTTGCATTACTGCGCTTACTACTACGGTCGGTGCTGTTTTGACCTTTGTCTCGCCAGGCGGTATGTAAAGTATCTATCTTGCTTCTCGTATATATCTCAATCCTTCTAGGTTTCATACTGTTTGCTGACTGCACTGGGCGTGTGTACACCCTCACTATACTCCTCAACTTTGTCTTTTTCCATGAGTGGCGGAGTGATAACGATACGCGCGTAGCCACTAATACAAGGCAAACTAAACCTTGGTCTCGCAGTGGATTTCGTATAAGTGAATACTTGTTCTGCTTAGCTGACGACCGTCACACAACTCACTCTATGTTGCAGAAAGTTCCCGCTTACCTACATCGACTCACAGTCGACAGAGCACCGTTTCTGCAATGCCTAAAGAGGCAAGTGATGCCAACTTTCTTCGGATTACCTTCTTAACCGTATGTGACTTTACAGGCCGTGGTAGAGGCGTATAACAAGCCCTCTCCTGGACCGCCTTTTTCCATGGAATCAATATTTGGATCAAATGAGGATGTTAGCAGTGGATATGAAGCAAGGTCGAGGAAAGGGTCCACACTTTCAAATGAGTTGTGTTGATGGTGGATGTACACG